>PVIA01016412.1:0-18856 GCA_004024845.1 Tonatia bakeri | reverse complement strand
CATAAACACAAGGAACCAGAACAGATCAAGTTAAGAAACAGAGGTTAACAAGAAGAGTCTCAGGAACAATGAGAAGACAAAGAAACAATCCGCAAATGAAGGGAAAGGAGGAAGCCTCAGAAGGAATGCTAAATGAAATAGAGGCAACTCAACTATCAGATATTGAGTTCAAAACAATGATTATAAGGAAGTTCAATGAGCTCACAATGAGCTTCCAGAAACTACAGGGAAGCTATATTGATCTCACTGCAAACTATATCAGTATGAAAAAGGAAATAGAAACTATCAACAAAGAAGAGATGAAAATAAATGTAGAATGAACCTGAAAGAAGAATAAGTGTAAGACAATAAAGCTATTAGTGTAAATGAAAAAAAGGGCAAGCCTGGAACATTATATTATGCTAAAATGTAAGAAAATAGAAAAAAAAGGGGAGAGAGGCATGTATGTCAGAAAGACACAGGATCCAGCTTGAAGGGGTTCCCAAATCTAAGGCAATTTGAACATCAAAACAAGTAACGATAGTTTAAAAATTATAAATCATTAAAAAATAATTTATGAGGCCATACTGATAACAAATGGACAATAAATGGAAGAAATTGGATTCTCTCTTACAGTAGGGCTGACTAGTATATGTGTGGATGGTGCTAAAGGTTAGAAAATCATCTGCCACTATCACACTGTTGACTGGTTGAGATGAAAACTCTAAATAGATATTAACTCTAAGGGGAGATTTTGATGAGCAACAGTATACTTGCATGAACTTAATGTGTGCCTTCCTGTAGTTCTACTTATTAGTTACAAGGAAGAACACTGTAACCATATAGTGGAGAAATCAGATAACAATTTGACGAGGTGATCAAAATTAAGATCACTAATAAGGGGCAGATTAACATCTTGAGCCTTCATATCTGAGACGGACACAAAATCACTCATGTAGTATTCCAGCTGGAGAAGCAAAACAAAGGAAGGAAAATTCTATTTTTAAAATATAGGAAGGGGCCCTGGCTGGTGTAGCTCAGTGGATTGAGCGCGGGCTGTGAACCAGGCATTGCAGGTTCGATTCCCAGTCAGGGCACATGCCTAGGTTGCAGGCCACGGCCCCCAGCAACCGCACATTGATGTTTCTCTCTCCCTCTCCCTCTCCCCCTCCCTTCCCTCTCTAAAAATAAATAAATAAAATCTTTAAAAAAATATAGGAAGGGACTATATTTCTCTAAAAATGTGAAGATCAGGAAGGAAGACAATAGTTTTAAAAACTGTTTCAGATTAAGGAATAATCAACAGATATGGCAGTTAAATGCAATGCATGGTTTGGTCTGGATCTTATAGTGTAGGAGAAAATGCTATAAAGGGCATTAATAGGTCACCTGACACAACTGGAATATGTAATGTAGAAATATAAGTATTATATTGATGTTCAATTTTCTGGAGTTGGTAGCTATACTGTGGTTATATTAAAATTATTTAATCTTAGACATTTTATGCACTGAAATATTTAGTGGTAAAGGGCCATGATGGATACAATTTATTCTCAAATGTTTCAGAAGTATATATATATATAATTACATAACACAACATACATACAGAAAGCAAGTGGGGAAAAATGTTAACAATTGGTTCATTTGGGTAAACAATACATGGCAGGTTTTTCAACATTTTTGCAATTTTTCTATATGTTTAACATTATTTCCAAATAAAAGCTAGAAAAAGTACAAGTGTAAGAACTGACTTGTACAAAAGAAAATGAACAGAACTTGATAATACTAGATTTATAAAATATTGGTATCAAGGAGTCTTGAATCAGACATAATAACACATGAACTGGAAGTACATGGGAAATGAATGAGGAGGGAGTAAATACAGAATGAATAAGGACAGAACTAAAACTTTAACTCTAGATGTCCCAGAAAATAGTAATATCATGATGAAAACAGGTTAGTTGTTGGAAAACTCTAAGGGACAAAGACTGACCCAGTCTGTGTTGGCTGCCAAATCTAATGACAATCCTCCTGAATGACTGAAAGAAACTTGGAGGATGTAGAACTGGAGAGCATTATGCTGAGCGAAATAAGCCAGGTGGTGAAAGGCAAATACCATATGATCTCATCTATACATGGAACCTAATCAACAAAACAAAATAGAAACAGAGACATGGAAATAAGGAGCAAACTGACACTGACCAGTGGGGGTGGGGGGAAGGGGATATTGGGGAAAGAAGGGGAAGGGGCATCAAGGAGCAAGTATAAAGGACCCATGGACAAAGACAGCAAGGCAGGGGAGGATTGAATGTGGGGGATGGGTCGGGCAGGGGAGAGTAATGGGGGAAAACTGAGACAACGGTAATTGAATTACAACAAAAAATAATTGAAAAAAAGAAAGTGACTTTCTGGGTCACTCAAACCAAGGTGGAAAGCACATGAATACAGATGTAGGAATATGCTATTACTCTCTTTCCGCAGGTGAAGACAGAAACACAAAGAATCTATCTGCCTTTCTCATAGACGCAAAGCAGAAATATGCATTAGAGCTAAAATTTGACCCTAATACTATCTAATTTCAAAGTCTAAAATATACCCACTCACCATAATTACTTTCCTCTGAGTGTACTCTTCTACCTGCAGTGCTCTGATATACATGTCTCCTTTTATAAATTTGCTTACACTAAAATGAAGGTCTCTTAAATCTAAATACTATACATACCAAAGACCCTTTATCTAGAAGGTAGAAAAGTCCCTTTAGGTGGAAGAAGACAGGAAACTTGACATTTTCTTTCTTTATAATTCACCAATGAACTATACATAGACGCTTGACCAGTAAATGCTAATTAAAATAATTCAGCATGGACTTCTCATTTTGCTTGCAAACAGTCACATCCATTTCTCATCAAATATCTACTCTCATTTCTTACCTGGAGTCCTGGTGGTCCTTGATCTCCTTTCAAACCAGGCAAACCAGGATGCCCAGGTTGACCTGGGTTTCCTTTCTCTCCTTTAATACCTCCATTTCCAGGGAGACCCCAGGGACCTTCTGGACCTGGTAGACCTTGATAATGTACAACAAATGACTACATGTCAGCACAGCATAAAAGTAGCATAACTATTCTGTAACTACCTATTTATACTTCTAAATCCCTTCACCTTACCCACGCATCCCCCCATCCACCTTCCATCTGACAACTAACAAAATGTTCTCTGTATCTGTGAGTCTGTTTCTGCTCTGCTTATTTATTTTGATTTTCAGTTGTAAAATATAGCATAGGTAATATAATCAATAATATTCTAATAATTATATATGTTGTCAGATAGGTATCAGATGTATTGGGATGATGACTTAGTAAGTTATATAATGTCTGATCATTGGGGTGTATGCCTGATACTAATATAACATTGTATGTCAACTATAATTGAAAAATTAAGAAATTACTTAAAAATTTAAATAAACATCTTGTCTTTCTATCATCCTGCAATGACCCTTGAAGTCTCTAAGGCAGTTTAACTCATCCCCAGGTCAGAATACCTCATATACACATTTTTCCTCTCTGTCTCTGAATTTCTCATACACGGTCATCTCTCATGTATGCAGGGCTCCCATACATATGTATGTATTCAATTTGGTTATTTTCTCATTAAAAAATAGCATAAAATTTAGGCTTTTAAAGTATCAGCCATCTAAATATTATTAGTTTGCAAAATAAAATTCAGACTACATTAAATTATATAGGACTATGCTGGTCCTGTAATGTAAATGGGGTTGTGTTATTTTTGTTATAAACACTGGTTTTCAGTTTTAATTTGCATTTTATTATATATTAAATATAGTACACCCGTAACATTATAAGAGATTGCATCTATAATCCTTTTTTGATTTAAGTCAAAGGAAACAAACATAGGGTACTGTTCTAAAATTTGAACATTCATCAGAATCCCAAGGATGGCCTGTTAAAACAGACTCCTGGGCCCAACCCCAAGAGTTTTCGATTCTGTGAGGCTGGGGAGGGGCCTAAGAATTTGTATTTTAGCAAGTGCCCTGTACATGTACAAGCTCTCTGTAGCTAAAGCTGCTGGTTCTTCTGGACCATACTTTCAGAATCATTGTTACAGAGCAATCAGGTATTCAAGCTACTCGTGTCAATGTGATTAAAATCAAATTGCTTTACTGGAAGTAGTTATTTTTATTCAGCATTTTAAAAAAGATATTATTTATTTTAGAGAGTGGAAGAGAGAGAGAAAGAGAGGGAGAGAAACAATGTGTGGTTGCCTGCACCCCATCACCAGAGACCTGGCCCACAACCTAGGCATGTGTGCTGACTGGGAATTGAACCAGTGACATTTTGGCTCACAGGCCTGCACTCAATCCACTGAGCCACACCAGCCAGAGCCTTTATTCAGCTTTTATTACTTAATTATGCAACTAAGACAGTAATTTAAGCAAACTGTTCAATTTCATTTTAGTGACATGCTTAATACATGAGAATATTTTAAAATGTCAGAAATTAATTTATTTAATATTTTATAATTTAATATTTCATATTCTTTACATTTTAAATATTTCTTAAGAAGAATAAAGAATTTTGCATATATCTTGTGAATAAATAAAATAATGTAAAATGGAATTTTGCTAAGCTCTTTTGTTTGTTTTACCTTTCCTTTCTAAATTAAAGATATGTCCATTAAGCAACAAAGGAGATGTTATCAATAGCCACATCGTTTTTTCACTAGGTGGGATATAGTTGATGTTTGCTCGCAGAGTGCTAAGCAGTGGCTGAGGCTGAGTAAGTAGACCTGCCTTAAGAAAATAATTATAAAGCCCTAAATAACAAAAAGCCAATAGTTAGCACTTACACCATTTCTCTCTTCTAGTAATCTTAGTTGTTCCTCAGTTTCAACAAAAAAGGAAGATATGTAGGACATATCACAGCCATGTGAATTTAGAATAACTTCATGCTTACATATGAACAAAGGGTTATCTTTTTATTGAGGAAAAATTGGTATGTAATATTATGTAAGTTTCAGGTGTATAACATTGTAATTTGGTATCTGTATATATTACTAATTTATTAATGACAAAAGTCTAGTTATCATCCTTCACAAAGGGTCATTTTCTTTTATCAGAAATAACATTTGAACTTTAGTTCCTTTTCTAGCACTCTTGAAACCCAGAACCAATGGCTACATGCTAACAAGGCAGCATCGAATCCAGATTAAAAGTGCTGGACTTTGGAGCTAGTTTGACCTTAGGAAGTTTATCAATCTCCTTGGCCTCAATTTTATCTTCTTTAAAATGCAAATTCTTTGTATACATGTATCACATCTTCATTATGGACGAACCTTGAGAATATTATGCTAAGCAAAATAAGTCAGTCAGTAAAAGCTAGAATGGTATGATTTCACTTATATGCGAGATACACAACTGAAACTCAAAAACACAAACAACAGTATGGTGGTTACCAGAGGGAACGGAGCTGGGGAGGTAGTAAAGGGCAAATGGGGCCAAATATATAGTGATAGAAGATACCACACAATGCGATATTCAGATCGTGTATCATAGAAATGTACATTCGAAACCTATATAATCTTATTAACCAATGCCACCCCAATAAATTATTTTTTTTAAAAAATAGGAATTTTTACTTTACAGTAAGAACAACCTACTTTGTCAGGTTGTTCCAAGGATTACATAAGATAATATGTATAAATTACTTAACTCAGATCCTAGCAGAGTGTAAGAATTTATGTTAATGTTTTTTGAAAAATATTGTTCCTATAATTGTATCTTTAAAATATGAACCCATTTTTAATCTTTCAGCTATTTCTATGTGATTAGAAATAGAGAAAGGAAAGAGGTCCACAACAACACAACAATTGTTTTAATCTTTAAATGATTTAAGTTATATAGTCACCTTAGCCTGGCATCCAGACAGATACTCAAAAATTCCCTTCCCAATCATTCAGAATCGGTTGGAGTGTTTTACACTTAAGCAAGAGAATAAAAACAAACACTGAGTCCAAACTCCCTAGGCAGGATTTTTAAAGCAAAGTGGTTATTTTCTTTTTTAAAGTATTTTATTGATTATGCTATTACAGTTGTCACATTTCCCCCTGTATTCCACTCTGTCCTGCACACCCACTCCCATCCACATTCTCCCCCGCCTTTAGTTCATGTCCATGGGTCATACATGTAAGTTCTTTGGCTTCTACATTTCCTATACTATTCTTAACCTACCCCTGTCTATTTTCTACCTACCATTTATACTACTTATTCTCAGTACCTTTTCCCACCTTTCCTGTTTCCACTCCCCTGCTGATAACTCTCCACGTGATCTCCATTTCTGTGATTCTGTTCCTGTTCTAGTTGTTTGCTTAGTATCTTTTTGTTTTTGTTTTAGGTTAGGTTGTTAATTACTGTGAATTTGTTGTCATTTTACTGTTCATATTTTTTATATTCTTTTTCTTAGATAAGTCCCTTTAACATTTCATATAATAAGGACTTGGTGATGATGAACTCCTTTAACTTGACCTTATCTGGGAAGCTCTTTATCTGCCCTTCCATTCTAAATGATAGCTTTGCTGGATAGAAAATCTATGGAAATCTATGTCCTTTCCTCTCATGACTTTGAATACTTCTTTCCAGCCCCTTCTTGCCTGTAAGGTTTCTTTTGAGAAGTCAGCTGACAGTCTTACGGGCACTCCTTTATAGGTAACTATCTCCTTTTCTCTTGGTGCTTTTAAGATTCTCTCCTTATCTTTAATCTTGGGTAATGTAATTAGGATGTGCATTGGTGTGTTCCTCCTTGGGTCCAACTTCTTTGGGACTCTCTGAGCTTCCTGGACTTCCTGGAAGTCTATTTCCTTTTCCAGATTGGGGAAGTTCTTCATTATTTGTTAAAATAAGTTTCCAATTTCTTGCTCTTCCTCTTCTCCTTCTGGCACCCCTATGATTTGGATATTGGGACATTTAAAGATGTCCTGGAGGTTCCGAAGCCTCTCCTCATTTTTTTGAATTCTTGTTTCTTCATTCTGTTCTCGTTGAATGTTTCTGTCTTCCTTCTGGTCCACACCATTGATTTGAGTTCGAGTTTCCTTCCAATTACTGTTGGTTTCCTATACATTTTCCTTTATTTTACTTAGCATAGCCTTCATTTTTTCATCTAATTTGCAACCATATTCAACCATTTCTGTGAACATCCTGATTGCCAGTGTTTTGAACTGTGCAGTTGATAGGTTGGCTACCTTCTCATCACTTAGCTTTCTTTTTCTGGAGCTTTGATCTGTTCTTTCATTTGGACCATTTTCTTTTGTCTCGGTGCGTGTGTTATGTAGTAAGGCGCAGAGCCTTAGGTGCTCACCAGGGTGGGGCAACCCATGTTGCTGTGTTGTGACGCTGTATGTGGGGGAGGGGTCTGAGAAGAACAATGCCATCTGTTTTGCTCTCTGCCCATTTTCAGTCACTTCCCTGGCTATGCACAATCAAATTGGACCCACAATCAAATTGGTGCTGATTCCCAGGTAGGGAGGCTTGAGTACATTCTGGGACCCTGTGGATCTCTCCAATGAACTCTGCTGTGAGGCTGGGCGTTTCTCCCTCTACAGTATCAACCCCCACAGGTGTTCTTAATCACAGGTTTGAGGATTTTTTTCCCTGGCCTAAAACTCTGGCTTGCTCAGTCTGTCTCGCTCCCCAGTTGTTCCTCCTGGTTTATCTGCACACAATGTGGGACCACCCAGTCCACAATCCACTGCCTCGCTGGGCCCACCAGCTACTGCCTTGTCCATCCTGGTCCACCAGCTGCTGCCTTGTGGAGTCCTCTCCACCCGGCTACATGTCTCCGCCCCTCCTACTGGTCTGGATGAATGTTTCTTCTTTAACTCCTTGGTTGTCAGACTTCCGTATAGTTCGATTTCCTGTCAGTTCTGTTTTTTTTTTTTAATTTGTTGTCTTTCTTTTGGTTGTGCAAGGAGGTACAGTGTGTCTACCTATGTCTCCATCTTGGCTATAAGTCCCAAAATGGTTATTTTCATCCATAATGTATAATTTAGACTAGAAATTAGGTAGCAAATCATCTGTGAATCAGCCCAACAATGACAAAGTAAGATTAAGATAAGAAAAAAATAAATATTTTATGAGTCTTTCCACCAGGCTGAAAAGTATGAACATTATTATCTTTTGGAAAAAAAAACTACACGTGTTATGGGCATTGCTCTTTTTGCAATTAAAACTAAGTATTGAGAAATTTATAAGCTATTAATTTTGACCTGCCATTCTAGAGTCCCTCAAATTTAATTTAATGATTTGCTAATGACACAAGGGACATATCTGTTTTATTTTTAACAGTAATCAATAGTTACCTTCTTTGATTACTGTAAATAATCATGAAAACACAGATCAGAATAATCTCAGGCAACATAAATTTAATAAAATATCAATGTACAGAGATTACAAATGGGCCAAGTGCCTCCTAAATATCACAATGTAGTCTTAAAGATAAAAATAAGTGTATTTATATTTAAATTCAACATGTTTTTATGTATTAATTACATATTATATATAAATAAATGAAACCACAAACACCTAATGTCATTTCATACATGATTATAAACCAGTCAAGTTACCTTCCCAAAATGTTAAATACCAGAGCAGGTAGTGTTTGAGGATAATAGTGCTCTTCAGTGACTTCTGAATTACAGCAAAAAAGTGAAATGTTCTTACCATACATACAAAGCATAACAAAAAAAGAATTGACTAGTGAAAAATCTAACCTTGAAAACCTGGGGAGATCAGACCTCACCAAAACCCAAAGATAGATGTTAGCAGTATCAGACATCATACAGTACAAAATAAGATTATGAATTAGAAGTGATTCACATTATAGTACAAGTTAAACAATATCCTTTGTCAGCATTTCTTCTTCTTATAGCATATTTAGTATGCAAACAGAACCATACTGGAGTATAGAGAATCAAATATTTTCAAACCAAACTTATTTATTCAAGGAAATAAGCTGCTAGTTTTTATTAATCCTCAAAGTGACAAATTCTACTGAAGACATCAGGTTAACACTGCTACTGTGGCTTTCCAAATGTTAGCATCTCAAAACATTACAGTTGGCAAAATAGTACTATTTCACTGATAGCTTTTCATTCCTTTTACAGAGGGATATGTTTGGATAACTGTTTATCTTGGCCTCTGCTATCCTTTAGTAAAAACACAAGGTGCCAATTTCTTGATATGTCCAGACTGCCCTAAGGAGATATAATTAATTTAAAGGCCTCATTAGATGAAAATACAAATATCATTGGTGACTACATAAAGAGATAAAAACACTAGTATACAATGGCCATAACCAGCTATAGTTCTGTTTGACTTCTTTGAAAATCATTCAATGAGCCGCATTCTGATTTTTTTCTTATAATTCATCAAAAGGCTTTCTTCTGGGAATTATTACTTGTAATAACTTACTCAAAGATAAAAAGCCAATATACATTTGTTCACCACTGAACTTGAAAATAAAGAGTTGAATTTTCCACAGATGTAAAGATCGTTACTTTTGAACATTTTGGCATGCATTATCCTATCCCAAACTACAGAAAATATCACACTTACTTTATTATTATTCAAGGCACACCTTATATCAAGCTATTAACTACTGAAAGAAAAATCATGACATAAAAAGATAAGCCTACAAATAGGACAATTGTTGATTGATTTTAATTGACTATAAACACAGTTTCCTTTACTTACAAGTCTTACTGTGATTTATAAACATTGAGGTTAGCAAAGAGAATAAATCTTTGCTAAAGCACCGAACCCTAGGAATTAGAAGACCTGGGATTTATTCTTAACTCTACTACTTCAATCTATGGAGATTTTGGGCAATTCAATCTCTCTGAGCTTCTATTCTTACCCACATAATGGGAACAGTATATCTACCTTAACTTCCCTTATAGAATTATTTTAAAGAGCATATTCAATTTTTAAAATATTGGCCTGATATCTGCCATATTCAAGGCATTAACAGGGAATACAAAGATTAGCCAGACCTAAACTCTGCCCTCTAGGAGCTTACAATAAAAGTACATTATACAAGTGGTGGCATGTCATATAAACATATGTAAAACACTGCCATTACTGCATAGAAGTAAAACTTTTATAGCATTTTATAATTTGAAATTCAGAAGGTTAGCAACCAGCTTAAATGGTTTCTACACCACAGAGCAAACTGACTCAAAACAACACTTTGAGCAGAGTCTGACCACATAATTAGTTAAATAAATTAGAATACAATAAAGACATTTTATACACGTGTTCAGTATACAACAGCCATTAATAAAAACTCTTAGAAAAGTAAGTCATTGAAATATATTTGGTCTGAGTAAGTATCAACGAAAACTTCAGACCACATCATAGCAAAACTTCTAAGATTTTAGTATCTAAAAGGTCATATTATGACCTTTTTAGTGAGTTATATGCCAAATCAGTTTTCTACATGAGACTCCCAATCCATTATTTCCCAATGACCTAACAAATTTTAAATGAAAAACAAAACAAACTAAAAACCCTGAAGTGTTGTAGTAAGTCATAATAAGTAAAGATAAGCTGATGAATTGATTTGTAAATTTTAAATCCAGCCTGAATTTAAGATTACATTATCCAACTATTGCAAAGAGAACACTGGAGATACCAGGTTACAATAATTATATAATTTAGAGTACACCTGGTAAATAACAAGTTGTTAAATCAGTTTTAAAATAATGACACTAGAGTTCTGGCCAAGATTGAGCTACAGGTAGAAACGTTTCCCTTCCTTGTACAACCAAAAGAATAATAACAACCAATCTATAAACAATAAACAACCATAAGTGCCAGAATATGAAACTGCATGAAACTCTGACAACCACGGAGTTAAAGAAACATTCACCCAAACCAGTAGGAGTGTGGAAACAGGCAGCTAAGCGGAGAGGACTTGTGGCAAGGTGGCCAACTGCGTGGGTAACGCAGGGCTGGCTGAACAGGAAACTGAAGATGCCAATCTAGCTGTTAACTACTATGGGGGTTGCCACAATGGGAGGAACTCCCAGTCACACAGGACAGAGTTTGTTAGAAAGTGGGGCTTGAGCAGAGCAAGCTAGCCTCATTGTTCCCTCTCTGGAGCTTCCCCCTGACACAGCACCACAAAGGAGTAAAGAGGGTTGCCCAGCCCTGTGGAATAGCTAAGGCTCTGCCCCCTTACAACATTACAGGTGCACTGAGATGTGGCCCAAATGAAAGAACAGACAAAAACTCCAGAAAATGAGCTAAGTGACAAGGAGATAGTCAACCTATCAGATGCAGAGTTCAAAACACTGGTAATCAGGATACCCAAAGAACTGATTGAGCTCAGTTGCAAAATGAAGGAACAAATGAAGGCTACACAAAATAAAATAACGGAAAATATACAGGGAACCAAAAGTGAAGGGAAGGAAACTGGGACTCAAATCAACAGTTTGGAACAAAAGGAAGAAATATACATTGGACCAGAACAGAATGAAGAAACAACAATTGAAAAAATGAGGAGAGGCTTAGGAACCCCTGGGACAACTATAAATGCTCTAACATCAGAATAATAGGAGTACCAGAAGGAGAAGAGGAAGAACAAGAAATTGAAAACTGATCTGAACAAATAATGAAGGAAAACTTCCCCAATCTGGTGAAGGAAATAGACTTCTAGGAAGTCCAGGAAGCTCAGAGTCCCAAAGAAATGAGACCCAAGGAGGAACACACCAAGGCACATCCTAATTACATTACCTAAGATTAAAGATAAGGAGAGAATCTTAAAAGCTGCAAGAGGAGAGAGTTACCTACAAAGGAGTGCCCATAAGACCATCAGCTGATTTCTCCAAAGAAACCTTACAGGCAAGAAGGGGTTGGAAAGAAGTATTCCTTGCTATGAAAGGCAAGGTTCTATATCCAAGATTATTCTATCCAGCAAAGCTATCATTTAGAGTGGAAGGGCAGATAAAGTGCTTCCCAGATAAGGTCAATTTAAAGGAGTTCATCATCACCAAGTCCTTATTACATGAAATGTTAAAGGGAGTTATCTAAGAAATAGAGGAAGATAAAAAACTATTGACAGTAAAATGACAACAAACTCACAACTATCAAGAAGTGAACCTAAAAAGAAAAAAAAATAAGCAAACAATTAAAAGAGGAACAGAATCAGAGAAACGAACATCACATGGAGGGTTTTCAGTGGGGAGTGGGAGGGGAAGAATGGGGAGAAAGGTACTGGGAATAAGAAGCATAATTGGTAGGCATAAAATAGACAGGGGGAGGTTAAGAATGGTATAAGAAACAGAGAAGTGAAAAAACTTACATGTACAAACCATGGACATGAAGTAAGGGCGGGGGTGAATTCTGGAGGGTTGAGGAGTACAGGGTGGAGGAGGGATGAAAGGGGGAAAATTGGGTAAACTGTAATAGCATAATCAATAAAATATATTTTTAAAAAAGATTTAAATAATAAAAAATAAAATAAAATATTAAACTAGTTTTTTTATTAAGTAATTCTGGTTCTGCCAACAGACATAAACACTGGATACTACATGCTCCTGACAACTTTCAGAGATAGACCAACATGTAAGAACTGAACTGGCATGTACGCTCTTAAAATATATTCAAACACTTGAAAACATTAGGTACCGATAACTATGTATACACATATACACGTACATACATATATATCTATGTATCTAATTATATGTACACATATGTGTGTATTCATATGTATAGATTTCAAACTGCATGCAGTTACTACTTCAGAGTTAAGGAGCTAACCTGTAGGACCTGGATATGGATCAAAGTTCACCAAGGCCCAATATCATTATTAACAAAAAGGAAAAATATCAAAATTCTTAGAAATATCAAGAAACTAAAGCATTATACACACTTCTTTCAAGTTAAACTTTAATTCAATAAATGAATACTCTGAAAGTTCATTTTCATGCATCTGTATATAAACCAAATTATCATCACTAAAATAAAAACAGCACATGACATATTTTGAAATGGCCAAAATAATTTTTAATAATCATTACTATAAGCTCAGACTAAAGCAATCAATCTGAGAGCAACCGGGTTTAAAACTCAGTTTTACTTTGTAGTTTATGAACAGATCAAAGTCACACACACTCATCAAGTGTGTTTTTAGATTGACTACTCTCATTATTACTTCTTTAGAAACAGTACCTTTTAAAAGTGGTTTTGACACTAATGTCTTTATGTATTTCAACAGTGAGCTTTATTACTAGTAAGAACAATAACCACAGTGTTGATTAAAATATAAATTATGATAATTGTTTGGTTTATTTGAATAACTACACGCAATAACTGAATAACCAAGCAAGATATTTGTGTCAATTCTTTATGTTGCATGCAAGACAGTTAACATGCCTGATGAGAGTTTCACTGGTTTCCTTCAAGAGTATTCTAGGGCAAAACTTTAAATAACACCCTCTATACACGCCCAAGTCAGATCAGATAAAATCCAGTTTGGAAAATGATCCTCACGTAGTTACAATTTTTTATTTGGTGAGGTGATAGATGTTAACTATTGTGGTAGTCATTTTCAGTTACATACATATATCAAATTATTACATCTTACATCTAAACTTATACATTGTTGTATATCATTATATTTCAGTAAGTTGAGATTAAAAAGAAACAAGAAAGTGATTCTCTGAAGAAAATGTGTCTTATTAAATTTATATTTTTAGATTATATTTTATTAAATTTAACTCCAATTCCTTCAGAATTTATGGGAACTTAAATGAAAATTTTCATGTTTTTAAAGATTGTATTTTTTTTTTAGAGAGAGGGGAAGAAAGGGAGAAAGACAGGGAGAGAAACATCAATGTGTGGTTGCCTCTCGCATGCCCCCTACTGGAGACCTGGCCCACAACCCAGGCATGTGCCCTGTGTGAGAATCAAAACAGCAACCCTTTGGTTCACAGGCCAGAGCTCAAGCCATTGAACTACACCAGCCAGGGCTGAAAATTTCATTTTAAAATACAGTTAAAATGAGTTAAGACTTTCAAATGGAAAAAAGGCAACTTTTTGTTTCTTCAATTTTTCTTATTTTTTTGGTCAATGAAAGCCAAATTTTAAATTACCATAAATACAGAAATTGAATAACAAGTCTCAAAAATCTGTTAATAGTCTGTCACCAGTGATCGGGCTCAGCAACATTAATTTAGGATGAAAATGAGCATTTCCAAACTTAGTAAAATGGAATGACAGTACAGAGACGAAATGAAAAGTGAACATTGGATGCAAAATTGAGATTATTAGAGCAGTTAACACAAGACAAATGAAGTGCAGAAATGAAGCTGGTATGAAGAGATCACTATATAATTTAATCATGCTGTGATTTTCCGGATAAGTTTGATTGCCTAGTTCCTAGAGAAGATACACATTTTTAGCATGCTTGGTTACATTTGCTGATCGTATGACAAGACCATAGCGACATTTTGGTGTCAACCACAAGCATCTTTTGGGTGATCACTAAAATGATTTCTGTGATGACATGCTGAGAACTTAACATTAAAAATGAGGATGGCATTTTGCTACCAGGTTATCAGGATAGCTTTACATTTAATAGAAAAACTAATACATCCACTATTTCCTTTTTACTCTATGTTGATTTGTTTTAGTACAACTTTAAGAAAATGATGAAAGGCATTACTGGAAAGAATTATTAGATGCCATAGAAATGGAAGAAGCAAAGTATAAAAGCAAGCTATATACTTGTAAGAAGTTCTTCAATTATACATTTTAAAGTCCTAAAGACTGAAAAGCCTGCCAGCAAAATGAAGTAAATACACAAATAAATAGATCATTCCCCTACAGTCATGTACATACCTGGTCTCCCAGGAGGACCTTGGGGCCCCGGGTTGCCTTTAGGGCCTTGTAGAACTGGACCTGGAGAACCAGGGGGGCCAGGGGAACCCTGCACACCAGGGAAACCAGGAGAGCCTGGTTCACCCTTTGGACCTGGAAGGCCAGGGTTACCTGGAATGCCAGGTAATCCTCCATCACCCTTTTGACCTATGAAAACAAAGTGACATTAAAGTAACATTAAAGAACACATTAAATGATGCTGGGTATTAGGCTGGCCTGTAAGGCTAAAGCTATTTATACTTATTAGAACAAGTAATGGAATATAATAGGGTCATTTCTATCTCTCACCAAATACCCAGCACATCCAAAAAACGCATTCTTAGCCTGGCTGGTGTGCCTCAGTGGATTGAATGCTGGCCTGTGAACTGAAAGGTCACTGGTTTGATTCCCTGTCAGGGCACGTGCCTGGGTTGCAGGCCAGGTTTCCAGTTGGGGGCATGCAAGAGGCAACCAAGTGACGTTTCCCTCCCTCTCTTTCTTCCTCCCTTCCCCTCTCTCTAAAGATAAATAAGTAAACAATCTTTATAAAAAACCCATTGTTCCTATGAAATATATTTATCTGTTATCAGAAGTGTTTACTGGACTATGCATAGAAATATATAAGCAATAATAGCTTGTATACTGAAAGATAGCTTTTGTATCAAGACATAGAGCAATGATCACATGACAAATGGCTGTGAAGAAGAAAGAGATAAAGAATAGAAAAGTATAAAATATTTACAAGGTTAGAGATGGCTGGATGAAATTCCTAAAACAAATGTTTTGTTGTAGTTATCCTCACCTGAGGACATGCTTATTGATTTTAGAGAGAAAAACGGAGAGAAAGAGAGAGGAGGAGAAACATCAATGTGAGAGAGAAACATATTGGTTGCCTCCTTCACCCACCCTGACCAGGAGTTGAATTCTCAACCTAGTTATGTGCTCTAACTGGGAATCACACTTGCGACCTTTCAGTTTATGGAACAACACTCCAACCAACTGAGCCACATCGGCCAGGACATAAAACGAATGTTTTAAGACTAATTTTGAGGCTTATGGAAGATACAGATCTTCAACGGTATCTATGTGCCCTCAAAGTTTATTCTATCCAAAATTTAAAATCACAATCTAGACAAACTGTTATCAACTTCTTACACCACCAACATGTCTGAGAACAACACACCAGTGACACATTAAATTAATCATCTTTGTGTTGGGATCATGGGAAGGATATGGGGATTTCTATGAGATATGGATGTGGTTTGAAAAAGCGTCCATAGAATATAAAATGGTTATTAGAGAACATAAATATACACATTGTACACACATTCTATCATTCACCTATTTTGTTCTTACAATCTGAAATAAGAACATATGAGTGAGGGTAGATGTGTGTACGTGCATACACATTCAAAATACAAAATGAATATTAACATGTAGTTTTGAAGAGACATTTTTATTAGTAGTATGTATTTCTACAGTTTCCTTATATTACATGGGTAAAAGTGTTTTCTGGCAAAAAGAGTTTTAAAAATTTAGAGAAATCTACTTCTTCCTCAAAGTCTGTTTCCTTTCTTTATTTCTCCTCAGTATTTATTTATGAAGTTAATGAATAGATATCTATATGTGAATTTCCTTAAGAATACATTTTCTATAGTATAACTCCTCATATTAAATTGCTAATTAAGAACTACTTTAATTAGCTGTAACTCTGGTTTTGAGTTTTCTGGGGTCATATGTATATTTTATAAAACTAAAATTATTGTGCTTAAGAATATTCTCCATGTATGGACTTATTTAGCATGTTTTATTAAGAAACGTTTTCAATTAGCAATAATCACTCCTCAGACAAACCTCATTGGCTATGGTATTGCCACTGTGCAAAGTTAGCATGTTTTATTGAAGTTTACCAGAAAGTCCTGGGAGTCCAGGGGGTCCTGGGATTCCAAAGCCTGGTTGACCTGTCAGGGAATAAACCAAAAATTCTCAAATAGATAATAATAACTGAAACAGCACAGATTATCTTCCAATTATTTAGGTTTTTATTAAGTGTTACAATGTATATTATATGAAACGCAGAAGATTTATTTCAAACATGGAACTACAATTCTAACATGAGAAAACTATATACACATATACATTATTTGTGATGAATGTTAAATATATACTTACATCATATGAATATATATAAATGGAATTTAGATTGCATAATAAAAGAAAGTCATCCAGAGAACTTGATAAAAGTTAACAGCTTCTAGACATGAAAAACTGAGCAAGAAAACATATGGAGTTTTTCATAAGAGGGAAACAAGTTGAATGATAAATGTGAGGTTACATTCTCAGGATGCAGTGGAATATAATTAGTATGAGAAAGGGTGTGGTAGCTTAAAGGGTAAGAAAGAAGACATAATTTCATTGTGGGTAAAAAAGGGAAAAGTTAAAGTATACAAGGGGGAAATTATAAAATTAAAAACAATAAAAAATGTAGTACCTGGTTCACCCTTTTGTCCAGCTGGTCCAGGAATACCGTCTTGACCTGGTTTTCCTTTTTCACCTGGGGGTCCTGGTGGCCCAGGATGACCTCTGCCACCTAGATTACAGATTAGGAAGGTTATATCTATTTCCTCCATTCCCTTCTCCTTCCATATTCCCCAGTCTCTCCATCCTAGATTCAAATAGTTCTATCCAAAAGACAAAAAGCACCTCTGAGACATTCCTTTAAATTATGAAATATTATGAAAAAGCATAAAAAATAAAGGGTGATGTGAATAAGCAACAGTCTTATCATCCACTCATTACCCAAAATGTTTCAGTTTCTCATTTTGATCAAGCTTTAGACTATCCAAAAAAATAAGGTGTGGGAGATGGGGTGCCTTATAGACCTCATATGGGGTCAATGGAAGTGATTTGCTTCATAATTCAGTAAACAAATAAAAGTGCTACTCCTTGCCATTCTAAAAAAAAAAAATCAATCTTTCTATCTATTACAGGATACTTGAAATAACTCTTCCTGGAAAAAGTGAGCCCCCAAAATAAGTTCTAACAACAATAATTCATATAACTTTTATTGAGTTCTGCACTTTGTACCTAAAGCAGAGCTAAGTCAATGATCACTTTTTCCTTGTCATGAAAACATTCCCAGCTCCCTGAAATGATTTGACTTTCCCAAAATGAATATGAGGCTTGGTTTTGCAGAATAGCAAACCCTTTTCATGCTTACCTACAGGACCAGATTCTCCTGGAAGTCCAGGGTGCCCAGGAGGACCAGTAATGCCTTTTGGTCCAGGAAGGCCAGGGGTTCCTAGAGCAAAGTGCTCAGTTTAATCAAAAAAGAAAAACTGTGCTGCTCTGGGAGCTACAACTCAAACATACAATTTATAGTGTTAGCATAGAAACAGTAAAAAATAGAAAAAGACACAAAAAGATGCTGGTGTTTACTAGGTGTTTTAAGAATTTTAAATTTTAAGTTTATTTATGTAGAGGCTATATTTATTATATATTCATAATACAAGTAACTACCACCATATTATACTAGTGGAACTGGCATGATTCCATTGTATAGATATATAAAAAATTTTAATCTGCCCTGGCTGGCGTAGCTCAGTGGATTGAACGCAGGCTGCGAACCAAAGCATCGCAGGTTCGATTCCCAGTCAGGGCACATGCCTGGGTTGCAGGCCATGGCCCCCAGCAGCCGCACATTGATGTTTCTCTCTCTCTCTCTCTCTCTTTCTCCCTCCCTTCCCTCTCTAAAAATAAATAAATAAAATCTTTAAAAAATACTTAAAAAAAAGAAAATAAACAAATTTACTTACATATGTATGGGAACCCCACATACACGAGAGGTTCAGAGACAGAGAACTAAAATGAGGTATATATGGAATCCTGAGCTAAGGCACCTGAGGCTTTAGAAGGGAAGATGGTAATTCACAGGGTAATAAGAGC
>PVIA01016411.1:0-19016 GCA_004024845.1 Tonatia bakeri | reverse complement strand
GTGTCTGGGGTCTGTGAGGTACAGCCTGGAAAAGGAGACCTGGAAGTGGGCCGAGACCCGCACGGGATCTAGGCCCCCCGACCACGGGGGGCTGGTGCCTACACAGAGCGCCTCCACACATGGGCTTAATCCTGACTGCAGTCTTCTCCAAATCATGCTCCCAAAACACACCCACACGGAAGATGGACCGCCTCAAGGCAAGGCCATCCAATCCGACCTCAGGGACCACCACCAGGCTGGCAGCCAGCAATACTATGCTACCACTTCGCTGGATGGCAAGCTTTTACTCTTCCTCCTGGCCCGGCACTCTTCCCGCTCCTCCCACCCACCCTCTGGGGCCATCTTCAGAACGGGAGGGACAATCACACGCTTAGTCACAGGAGCTCTGAACCCGCCCCAGGGAGTGGGGGGCCCACTGAGGCAGTGGGGGAGCCACGCCAGTCCAGGGCCGGGGTGGGGTCTGACTGAGGAGTCGGGCATTTCCGGATTCTCATACCTCATTGCTGGGCACGCAGTGTGGGAGAGCAGCTTGGCAGTTTCTCATATCGTCAAGCTTACACTTAACAAATGACCGGCGAGCTCACTAATGCAAATACTTGTCTGCACAAGAAAAACCATAGATGCGTGATTGTGGCAGCTTCGTTCTCAACTTCCCCAAACTAAAAACAACCCGGTCCCATCAGCCGGCGGAGGGATAAACAAACTGCGATGGAGCCGTATAATCAAACACTACTCAGTAACAGGGAAGGAATGCACTGTGTCAGCACATGGCTGTCCCAAGATTTATGCTAAGTGAAGGAAACCAGACACGGGACCACTGCATGATTCTCTCTGTCTAACATCCCGGGAAAAGGAGAAACTGCAGGGACAGGCTGAGGTCACTAGCTGCCGGGGACGTAAAGACAGGAGGTGAACTGACTGCCACGGGGAGCGGGGACGTTTTAAAGTGATGGATGTCCTCTCTCTGACCGTGGTGGTTTACATGAGAGTGCACACTGATCAAAACTCACCACGCTGTTCACTGAAAAGGGTGAATTTTACTGGATGACATTAAACCTCACTAAACACAACTTCAGGAAAGTGAAAGGGCAACAGCCCGAACACATGGGACAGTGAAGGGACACCCGACAGCCACAGCTGTGTGGAAGGACTGAAGGACAAAGGACCCCGAAGGGAGGGACCTGGGGAAAACTAATGAGATTAAAAATGCGATAGAAGTGAAAATATAATAGACAGTTTGAAAAGGTTTGAGGACATGATGAAGGGAAGTGATAATAGGAAACAAAGCAATTATAATCTCTAAGAATGATAAAAAGCAAAAATTCCTACTTGTACAAATTTAAATATTATCCATATTTTTACATACATGTACATTTAAATAGTATACACTTAACATACTCCGATGTGCTGTCACAGCTGTAGCCATCTAAACATTACACACATGCACACATTCCGGCACTGGGCATCTGACGGATGGGAAGGGAGGCCGCTCTGCGGGTCCCCGGTGGGCGGCAGCCGCTCCCTCAAGCGGTCGGGGCTTGTCAGAGAATGAAACACAATCCCGGTGCACCACTTAGCTCGGCCCAGAATAATATTTACATAGCTGCAACAGTGACAAACGCTGTTTGCTGGCTTTCAACTTCCCGAGTCAACGTAAGAAGTGTGGGGGACTTGGTGGTCGCCGCAGAACGTCAAAATGTTCACGTAATTAATCTGACGGTGAAGAAGAACGGCTGTCAGACGGTGGCAGGTGGCAAGGGGACAAGCAGCACAGGAAGTGAGCAGGAAAGAACACCACAGAAAGCTGATGGAATTAGAAACTGAGGTTTCGGTGAATGAGACAAAGTTCCAAAAGTCGCCAGCAGAAGGAAAAGCAGTATGAAGAGTTCACCTCTGGGGATCAGGCCCTTTCCATAAACTCTTCTGCACTATCTGATCATCACATACAGGATAACTTTGAACAAATTTTAATAGTTGACATGTTGATCAACATATTACACACTGTTGCCCTTCTAAAGTGAAATCTTAACAGTTGAGTCAAGATTCAGAAATACACAAATGTTTACAAAATTATAGCTAGCCTATAACCTGCGGCATCAACATTCAGAAGTAACTGCTGGTCTTCACATGCCCAGCAGACGCCCGGTGCCTGCGGAAGGAGCACCCACGTGGACAGACCTGCGGGAAGCATGTCTGCCCCAGAGAGAGACATCGAGGCCCCAGTCAAGCAAAGCGCCCAGGAGGCAGCAGCTACCCAGGGAGTCAGGACAGCTTCTTGGGAGGCTCACGGTAGGGGGCTCTGTATACCCTCACTGGAACAAAACCAGCTGTAATGGAAAATGGAAGGGAAAGAAAAGGCGAGGAGGAAAGGGGAAAAGGAGAAAGGAGGTAAGGGAAGAGCAGAAGGCAGGGAGAAGCGGGGAGAAAGGCGGGGCTGCTAAGTGCCAGCACTGTGCCGGAGCGGTTCCAGGACAGTCGGACGAGGCCTTGAGGGTCTCAGCGGCCCGCCCAGGGGGAGACAGACACACCTCAGGCCACAGAGGACAGCTGCCCTTCCCTGCTTTATCTCCCAGGGCTGAAGTCCTAGGAGACACTTCCCAGGTCCGAGCCTTCCGGGGACTGGCAGGGGGCACAGGTGTTTCAGCTCCTTCTCAGGTGACGATGAGGAACACGAGGGTGATGGCGGAGGAGGGAGAGGGAAGGGGTGAGAAGAAAGGGCGAGAAAAGGAAGGGGCGACAGTGGCTGACAGCGGACAAAGCACGTCTGCACTCGTTTCTCTCCCAGGGCAGCACGTGTTTTAGGGAGCTCGGAAGTGCACGAAACACGCCTGCTGCTGCTGCTGCTGCTGCTGCTGCTTTGGTGGGGCTCCCTCTCCGCGGGAGGGAGAGAGGTGAGAAGCCTTCAGTGAGTCAGACGGTGAGAAATCCTACGGAGAACACCACTCAGGCTGGAGGGAGGGGACACTGGGAGGCCTGGCTGGCAGGTGCTGGAGCAGGGGCAGGAGTGAGGTGAGGCTCCGCGAGTACACAGGGAGGGTCCTCTAGGCAGGAGAGGGTGGGAGTGTGAAGGTCTACCACGGAACCTCCGAGAACAACAGGTGGCCTGTGTGGTTAAAGCCGAGTGAGCCTGAGGGACAGTGTGGGGAGAGCGGAAGGAAAGGAAGGGGGTGGGAGGCAGGTCACGGCGCGGCCTTGAGGGCAGGTGAGGACCGGATTTTATCCTGAGAAGGGCGGGAAGGGATGGAGAAGAGGCGGCTCCAAAGCCTCACACTGTGTGCACCTCACTGCCCTGATGACATGAGAAGCACGTGGCAGACAGACCCAGGAAGCTGTGCTGTGACCTAGTCCGTGCTAGAGTCTTACACGTGGGGCATTACAATGTTCTCATGTGAGAGCTATGCACTTCGGTAGTCGACACAAACTCCTGCCAGGGGCCGTCCATAGGGGGGAGGCCGGGGGTGCGGGGAGGAAGGAGGCAGGCTGGGGAGGCGGGAACCGGGGGGCCTCCATCAGACCTCAGCACCGCGACGAGACAAACCACAGAGAGGGGAGGAGTCCCTGGGGACAAACCGGCGCCTTCTGTGGAGCAGGAGCGTGTGATGGGGGGAGACCACTGCGTGACCAGAAGTCACTCGCCCTCCTCAGCCTTCAGTGGTAGTTCCTGTAGAACAGCAACTTCATTACAGTCACTACTGTTCCATCAAATCCCCCCACTACTGTCTGCTCGGAAAACAGGCGGGTTTGGGATCATGAAGATGATGCAAATTTCCCAAAACATCCCCTTTCCAGCCCTAGCACTGTGCAGCTCTGCACAATTAGAACCGGCTGTCAGCGCGGGGCCGCAGCCAAGGGCGTCCCCGTGCACAGCCTCCCGTCAGTCCGTGTGCTGGACAAAGGGCCCAGGAGTGGAATGGGGAGCAGCCGTCGCGGATCAGCCTGCTCGGACTCCCAAGCCCGACACAAGCCCCACAGGGCCACCCCTTCCTTTTTGACGTTTATACTGGGGACATGGCTCAATTCCCTTTCTCCATATTATTGGGAAGTGTTTTTTCCAAATAACATCATCCAGATGTTCTTTTTTTTAAAAATACATTTTTAAAAAATTTTATTTTATATATTTTTAAAGAGGGGGAAGGGAGGGAGAAAAAAAGGGAGAGAAACATCAATGTGTGGCTGCCTCTCATGTGCCCCCAGCTGGGGACCTGGCTCGAAACCTAAGCATGGGCCCTGACTGGGAATTGAACCAGAGACCTTTGGGTTCACCAGCTAGTGCTCAACCCACTGAGCCACACCAGCCAGGGCTGTTTTGTTTTTTATTGAGGACCTAGTATGTGCTCATTACAGAAAACTCAGGTAATACAGAAAACCAATAGAAGAAAATTTAAATCTCTGTTAGCCTAATACCCAGAGAAAACCAGAGCTTAGATCGGGGTCAGTAACAACAAAAGCTAAATTCACTGGATGCTTACTAAGTGCCAGGCACAAGGTCATCAGCACTACATACATGTGTCCACCGAGCTTTCACAACCCTAGCTGAGAGGTACAATTATTGCCCCATACTATAGATGAAGAAATGAAAGCTCAGCTGGAAAAGTTACACAATTTGCTCAAATCCTTGGATGTGGCCAGTGCGACGGCCAAGATCCACACTCAGGCAGGCCTGTCGGTGTCAGGAGCCTGAGCCTTGGGCCCCAGCACACCTCTGTGTCTGGGATGGTGGACACTCCCCACTCCCAGGGGCAAGAGCACGCACACGTGTGCACACACGCTCACTATCTCGAAAACTGAGCTCATGCTGTGCCTGTGGGTTTACAACCTGCTGTTGTCCACACTGCTGCCAGCACCGCTCACCTCTGCCTGCCCCTCCGTCTGGAGCATCCCTGCGGCACACACACGACGCCCCCTAGCAGCGGTCCTTCCTGTCTCTGTTCGCTTCTCCTCTGAGTCCCAGGAGGAAATTTTAGCTTGTCTCGTAACTCTGCTTTGTTCTTGCAATCTCTCATCTGCAGCTCACCACCTCCACTGCAATTGAACTTGAGTAATCACGTTCTTCAGTACAGTCCAATCCTTCTTAACCTTGGCCTTCACACATTGCGGGATCGCCCTGAACACCGCTTGAAACGCAGAATGAAATTTCTGGAAGTACCTGCTTCACGGGATGAGGCCAGCACCAATTTGATCTTCATGCCACTTTCTATTTTTTGGCCAAATAAACTTTCCTATGTCTGGTGAGTATGCTAAACACCACACCAGAAACTGGAAAAGTTAACGCAAAGGTTCTAGGACCATATGATTTTACCAGTGAGTCCTCTCAGACTTGTAAAGAACACTTACTTCTTATACTAAATAATTTATTCCAGAGCACAAAAAGTGATGGGAAAAAGTCCCAAACCCTAACGGCTAACAAACACAGAACAGGGGAAAAGAGCCACCTACACAGACGAGTCCTTTGGTACGACTGCATGGCAGCTCAGCTCGCTCAGCTCCACCCTGCTTCCTTCGCTCACTCACAGCTGTCAGTCGCTCTCCGATGCACTTCCTGCACATGCACGCACATGCACATGCACACACAGAATCATCCTACATGACCTAGCAGGTCTGCCTAAGAAATATAAGAACAACCTAATGTTATGAAAATTTTAACCTAACAACAGCTCGTCGATAAATCAAAGAAGAGAAAGTGATATAATCCCCTCGCCTACTTAAAGGCAATTAGTAAAATGCAACATTCGTTTAGATTTTAAAAAGAAAAAAGCAACTAAGAAGTTTAGTAACGTCTATCTCAAACCAATAGCCGTCATTATGCAACAGAGAGAAACACTGAGGGACTCTGAATTAAGTCAGAAACAACAGGCGGTGGGCACTGCCGTCCCCAGCGAGGCTCCTTATCTGAGCCACAGAACACGGAGAATGCCGTGACTTCCTTGGGTCTCCTGAGAACGGCACACTCGTCACACATAGCAAGCCTGCGGGCGTCAGGCTCAATTTTCTCCCGGACCTCTGGCTAAGAAAGGCCTGGAAGCCATGAGCCAGTGTTGGCCTAGAAGTTGCCACTGAGAAATACAATGCACAACACATATTTTAAATTTTCTAATAGCTAGACTAAAAATGGAAAAACAATAAAATTAATTCAACAATTCACTGAACACAATATACCCAAAATACTATCTTTGAAAAAGTTTACACTCTACTTTATATTAAGTCATGGAAATGTGGTCTACTCTATACCCTCAGAGAACTCCTCAATTTGGAATAGCCACATTTCAAGTGCCCACAGCCACATGCAGCCACCGCGCTAGAAAACGCAGCTCTATCCAACACACAGGCACGACTTGGAGATGTAAGGTATACTTAATGAAAAGAAGGGGTCACGTAGAACCATGGGCAAGTGAAGAAGCCCCTCAGCGGGGCCAGGGTGGGGTGGCAGATGGTGAAGAACCCGGGAGGAAGGAAGGCCAGCCCAGGACACGCAGGAAGACTGAACACATGACTGATGTAGGCTCTTCCTGACTTAAGGTCCGTCCCCGCCTGATCCCCTGCCCCCTCAAAGGGAGGCAGAAGTTGTCACTGATGGGTTAGGGATACCCAGGTGCAGCTGTCAGAGGGACTTAGGTTACAGATGGAGTGAAAAGATGGAGAAAGACAGATGCAGCTCACACGGGCAACACTGTGGCTTCATGGGCATACCCTAGGTCGGAAGTCCTGGGTTCTCACCAGCTGTGCCCTAACGCCCCTGTGAGACTTTGGGTCAGTCCTTCCTACCCTGGGGGCTCAGCTGCCCTGTCTGTGGAACAAACACGGTGGCACTGAATAGTCTTTTAGGTCACCCCAGGCCATTCTACGAGACGAAGAGAAGCAGAGGTCACATGTCTGGCTTTATATAAAAATACCATTAAGTCAGCCCTGCCCCTGGAGACTGCATGACCATAGTCCTTTTCTCTCTCCCAGTGTTCAGAGGGGAATGGTGAGGCCAAGTCCGGTAGATGTGGTCAGGGAGGGGTCGGGCTTCGAGGCATCACACTCGCCCACAGGGACGCAGTGGACATGATGTCTGGTGAGGCAGGGTCATACTCGGTCTGGTAAACAGCAACACCGATGACCGTCACCTATTGAAGACTCAGGTTCCAGAGAGAGAGATGGGGTGGGGGCAGGAGAAATGGGGGAGGAAAAGGGAGGGAGGAGAGAAAGGAGCACAGAAAAGACAGAGAGAAGAAAGAGAAAGGTGCTCCAAGGCAGAAGGATTAAATCCCAGGTGGGAGCTGCCTGTCTTCTGAGGTGGGAATGCCGTATAGAGGTGCCTCTGGAGCAGCAAGGCAGCGGGATGGGTGGGGAGGGGTAGGGCCCCACTGTGGATGGCAAGCTGTCCAGGCAAGAGAAGAACCCGGAGAGAGAAACGAATGGGCAGCACACACGGCAATCGACAGTCCCAACAAAGGGCATGCCGGGAGCAGACACGGAAAGCTGGTTGGACACTGAAGAGGAAGCATCAGTCACCTTATACGTGGGACCCATCTAGAGACCCTGACCACGTGGCCCCATCTCCCCAGAGAAGAAGGGAAGAACACAGTGGGAACACACTCAGATACCCAAGCACCCGCTCCATGTCTTTCTCACTCTGAGAGGCGAGCAGGTCCTTCCACACAGGCTCAGTCCTGGTCCCGTGTCCAGGCTGAGAATAATCGTCACCATCATCATCGTCAGCAGCAGCTGACAGCATGCTTACTTTGTGCCAGCCACTACTAAGACAAATCCTTTTCTTATATCCTGCCACTTAATCTTTTAAGGATGACATCTATCAGGAAGGGCTGTTGTTGCCTCCAGTTCACACATAAGCAAAATCGAGATTCAGAGAGGGTAAGTAACTCGCCCAAGGCCGCACAGCAAATAAGCAACAAAACAGGGATTCAAATCCAGGTTTCCGTAACTCCAAAGCCCAGGCTCTTAACCACTGTGCTCTCAGCCCAGCCGGGCATTATCCCCACAGTTTCCCACTAACAGTTTGAGTAATATCGACTCAGGAGCTGCAAGGCAGATGGCACTACCAGGGTTACGAAATGAACAGACAGGGAAGGAAGAGAACTACGAGTTACTGCAGGTTTCCTCATTCCGGGTGCTGTGCAGTGTGCTTTTACCTCCTCTGCTTAAACTCAAAGACAGACCATAAGACAGATTTTACTGTCCCGTTTTACAGATGGGGAAACAGAGGCCCACAGAGATGAAATAATTTATGCAAGTTCATCTAGGGAGTAAGTGGCAGACAGCGGAGCCTGAGCTTTTAACATAAAAGGCACCACAGGGAAACTGAGGCGCTAAGCATGGTAACCAGACAGGGGCCAGGATGCAGACAGATTCCACTCGCAAAAGGCTAACGGCGTGACGGGGAGGCGGGGTGTGTAGAAACCACTGAGTCTGGAGGTGGCCCAAGCTCTCAGGATGTCCTGGCTCCGAGGACGTGCCCCGGCCCCTCCCTGCAGTCGGGCCTGACTACAGTCTAGAGCAAGGCAGAGCTGCAAGAGGGCACCACAGGGTAAACCTTTACTCGTTAAAATAATAGTGCCATTCAACCCATCACCCTGAAAGAGTCTTCCCCCACCCCAGTAGCCTGGTTTTTGATCACAAGCAGCCTGAAGCCCTGGACAAAGCAAGGTTTCCAGGAATAAAAGCCAGACTTTCGATAAATTCCAGGAATGGCTCCCCAGTGGGACATACTACAGGAGTGCCGGCTGTGTGGACATTCGAACTGCCTGGCGGTGACCACAGACGGCTGGTGCACACGCAGACCAGGAGGAATGGCTCCTTCTGAAAAGCTGCTTCCTCTCCCGAAAGGCTTGAAGGAAAAACCAACCTTTCAAATGTTTGATCTATATAGGGATACTTATTTAAATTAAAAGTGTGAGAAACCTTTCAGACACTGGAGCCACTAGCCTTTGATGGTGTGAAACCACCTTGTGAGACCATGGCTTCGAGCCCAACCTCATGCCCGGCCAGCTCCTCTGCTCGGTCTCCAGCCCCATTGAATCAGGAACGCCCAGCACTGTGCAAGGCTTGGGGGACAGAGCAGGACACAGGGCATTTGCCTTCCAGGCGAGAAGACACACGTTAACAGAACATGTGGCTAAGTGCCTGAGGACAGTTCAGAGTGCAAAGAGGGAATGTAACGGGGCTGGCTTTGCTAAGGGGCAGGGGCCGAGGGGTGAGCCGGATAATGCCGAGAGGAGGGCACGGGGGCAGGGAAGCTGGAGGAGGTGACGCTGAGGAGTGAGTGGGAAGGGCCAGGAGAAGGGCTGGGGAGGCAGGGGTGTGCCCGGTCTCACAAGACCTGCTCACCCACCTTAAAGACTGGGAACTGACCCGAGGGCCCCGGGGAAGCTGGTGGAAATTCTGAAGCTCGGTGATGTGGATCGAGATTGGAGAACTACAGGGTGGGTGACAGAGTGGGATGGGATAGAGGTGGCTGTAGAGGTGCCTGCTGGGAGATAAGCATGTAAACTGAGGAGGAAGTAAGAGGGCAGCCCCAGTGGGGAGGTGGAAGTGGAAGAAGGGGAGACGGGGGCAGAGACTGACTAGGAGTAGACAGTGTGGAAAAGAGAGGAGTCGCTGATGGCAGACCAAGTATTTTGCCATTCCAGATGTGGGAGACCACAGCAGGACCTTGGGGAGAGGATCATAGGGCCCTGGCTGCTGTGGCTCAGTGGACTGAGTGCCAATCTACAAATCAAAGGGTTGCCGGTTCGATTCCCAGTCAAGGCACATGCCTGGGTTGTGGGCCAGGTCCCCAGTAGGGGGCAAGTGACAGGCAACCACACATTGATGTTGCCCTCCCCCTCTTTCCCCCTCCCTCCCCCTCTCTAAAAATAAATAAATAAAACCTTTTTTAAAAAAAGAACCATAGGTTTGGTTTGGGGCATGCTGTGGCCACAGGGCCTGCAGGGTTTGGCTATTGCTCGCCCAGCTTCGTGGAAGACGCACAGTTCTGCCGGGGCCTGTAGCTCCAGGTCCCACAAGTCCTGGGCATGACACTCAAGGCCTCTGCAATGGGGCCGCTCTGTTCTCTCGTCTGACTTTCCATACTGCCCCTCGCCTCCCCTCTGCTCTCGCCCGACTCATCTACTCCCTGGCCCCTGTCCATGGCCACATTCCTCCCAACTGCCTTGCTTGTTCAAGCTGTTCCCTCTACCTGGAATGCCTTTCTTGTGCCCAAATCACACAACCTTTTCAGGCCACAAGCAAACAGGATACTTTGCCCGTTGCCCCTGGCTAGAAGTATTGGCTTCCCTCCCTCCCGCACAGTACTTATTAGTCTGTCCCCGTCAGTGTGGCCCTTGTAATTATTTATAGAAATTTCTTACCTTCCCTTTCAACCAGGGATCCCTCATTCATCCTGGTGTCCCTGAAATACCAGGCAGGGAGCCTCTCCCATAGTCAGTGTGTGTGAGACAACTGAACAGGAAGTGTGAAAGCCGCCGTTCCAAGCAGGCCCAGGAATGCTTAACAAGGTACATGGAGATCACGCGGGAGAATATCTCCTCTAATCATGGCACATTCAAACCTGCAGCCCCACGCAGAGACCTCAGACCTCTGGCCCCCCTCGCACATCAGCCTTCCTCCAGACGCCCCTCAGATTTCAAGGGCCACCTAAGCCTTGCCCCGAGTATCTGCAGCTGAGACTGCTCAGTCCCACTCCGACCATCCCCACATCAGAGGGCAGTGGCCCGGAGCCACCCGCAGCCTCACCGTCACCTCGCAGGCTCATCTGGGGTCTGAAACAGACATGTGGGGATGCAGGCAGGGGCTGGCCCTGAGTGCTTCAGGACCCAGAGGAGGGAAGGGTGGCCGGGGAGCGGGCTGTGCCCTGTGAAGTGGGGCAAGGCTGCACAGGGAAGTATCTGGGCACATTCTGAGAGGCCTGCCCTCTCCAAAAATTTAGCCACAATGCAGAGGGGGGTGGAAAGACAGAGAGATATCACAACCCTTTTCATGAGTAGGTTTTACCCCAGAACCTCCCATTTTCCACCAAAGGAAAAGCTGATCTACATCTACAGATTCAAACTCTCGAGAACTCCATGCGAGAGAAAGAAGCGATCCTCAGCCATAAATTTAAAGTTTGCTTTAAACTCTCACTTGCCAAGAGAGCCAGGGCTTTGGAGCCCTCCGCACCCTGCCTGTCTGCCAGTCTAGTCGCAAAGCAAACAACACAGGCTGTTTGTGATGACGAGCAAACACTAATGAATTTCGGGGCACGTCTGGTGCTTGCATTTATGGGTCATAAAATCATCTGGCTTCTTCTCCCTTTTGCTGACATGCCAATGAGGCAACCCCAGGTATTCACAGGCAGGAAGGGGCTGCCAGGACTACTCTGTGAGGGAGACCGGGGGGGGGGGGCTGCCTATTCGCCTTACCATTACATACAAACCCATTTTTATGCTCTGACATTCACACTAGATCTTGGCATGCAAAGTCACGCTGAACAGTATTTATTTTCTTAGACATCTTGGGGTGGGAGGGAGTCAGCCTAACTGTCTCAACTGCATACAGGCACAGACCTAATCAAAATGGCTCTTTAAGTATCAGTCAGATATAAATAAAAGATTTTAAATGAAGTTAGATTTTTTTTCCAGTTAGAGATATAATTTGCCCAACATGCCACCTGAACTCTGAGTGCTCACAGGGAGGGAACTTCCACACACATCGCCAGGTGCTGGGGCAGAGCCTTCCCCTGACCACACTCCCAGGGGAGGGAGCCGAGGGGGCTCTGGGACTCTGCGCCCCCAGGGAGGTCTGCAAGAGTCCAGAGGGCCACTGGCTGTCCGGGACCCTCTAGCACAGTTCTGCAACGAGGCCGACTCGAGTCCCTTCAGGAATGGCACACCAGGGACCACAGGAAGTTACTGAAACCCAGATGAGCTCTGACACAAGGGATCTTGGCTCGTCCCTTTCTGGCAGCCAGGGGCCCCACCCGCCCTCAGCCTGCACCGTGGTGCATTCAGGAGACAGCGCTGGCTCCCCACCCAGTCAGCCTGCACACGTGGGCCCTGTTCAGGGGCCTGCACGGCAGGACCGTGAACAGCCCTGACTGAGCAAATGGGAGTCTCAGAGGACCCAGAAGGCCCCAAGAGGCAAATGACCTATTAGGACAAGGGGACGCTGGCTCCCCGTCACTTGCATTTTGAGAGTGTCCGCCCATCTTCTGACCGTTCCGGCTTCCCTGGGAACCACACCTTCGCCTAAACCTCATCACAGGGAAGTCACCTTGAGTGACGTGAACCCAACCCCCACTGGACCATTAATAACTCCGTGTGCACAAAGCTGGAACCTCAGCAGAGGGAGAGAGATCAGGCCCCTGGGCTCGGGAGCCGGCGCAGCCATCTTGCAGCGCTGCGCCTACCAGGGAGGCAGGGGAGGCAGAGGAGGCCGGCGTGGGAGCCGGGAAAGAGACGTGAGGAAGGCCACAGGAGAGAGATGAAACACTAGTGTCTGCCCAGGCTTCCGGGCCTGGATTCCAGCCTCCGTCCACTTCTAGTTTCCGCGAGACACCCCTTGAGGCTTAGAGAAAATTCCCCTTTCTGCTGGCAGATTACGCTCTTGTCAGGCTGGCTTGAGCTGTTTCTGTTACTTGGAACTGAACACATCCTGACTCACCTGGTTTCCCAGGTTCTGCTTGCACAGTGAGTCGGCCTGGGTGGCCTTGCTGAGGGGAAGTGCATGGGGCAGGGCAGGGCAGGCAGGGCCTGGTGGAGGCCCTGCTTGGGAAGCCCTTCTCTCGGGGAAATCAGTGAAACAGGAATCCAGAGACCTCCTCAGAAGAGTCAGGGTCCAGGAGCCAAAGACCGGGGATATGGCTTCCAACTCAGAGATTCTAGGATCTGTTGACATTCCCAATGTGCAGCTTTGTTGTCCTGCTTTGCCCAGAGGAGTTATCAATTTAGTTTTAACAAAATCAGGGCCAGAGGTGCTAATCCTTCAGGGAAGTGGGGAGAATGGGTGGATATTAGATGGTATTCTGCCCCACAGACACCCTGGGGGACATTTGTTCCAGGGCATGGAGCTTTCAAGAAGGGAAAGCCACCCTGGCTGGTGTGGCTCAGTGGATGAAGTGCTGGCCTGTGAACCAAAAGGCTGCCAGTTCAATTCCCGGTCAGGGCACATGCCTGGGTTGCGGGCTGGGTCCCCAGTTGGGGGCATGTGAGAGGCAACCACACACTGGTATTTCTCTCCCTCTCTTTCTCCCTCCCTTCTCCCCTCTCTAAAAAGAAATAATGTTAAGAAAAAAAGAAAAGAAAAAAAGAAGGGAAAGCCAGCCTGGATTCTGAGGTAGAGACTAGAGAAGTGAAGTGAATTGTAGGAGGCCACAGGCCAGTAAGTGGCAAGGCCAAGGTTTCAGCCTAGGTAGATTCTGGCCATGCACCAAAATCCATGCTCTCTACCCAACCCCATCAGTAGATTTCATCTGCCAGCTCTTTCCCAAGGACCTAGAGCAAAGAAGCATCTGTGACCGTCAACAGAAATAATAATGAAATCGGACCTCTCCGCCCCCTGCTGCCATAGGGGCTGTTCACAACACAGATGGCCCTGTTCGGTGGAGGCTGCTCTGTGCTGCTGGTGCTGCACGGATCAGAGATGCATGCTGGGCTACAGGTGTCAGGGGATCTGAGCTGCTCTGCACAGCACAGGGCGATGGGTGGTCCTGAGAGGGGCACAAGGAGCTGGGAAAGCTGGAAGGGGCAGGAATCAGCCAAGGGGCCCACACTGATGGCGTATCTGATAGGTCTTTTAAAAACAGGGACGCCTACAGTGCCAGTTAAAGCTACTCATGTGGCCCTGGCTGGCTGGCTCAGCTGGTTGGAGCATCGTCCCACACACCAAAGAGATGAGGGTCTGAACTCCGCTCACGGCGCATACAGGAGGCAACCAGTCCAGGCTTCTCTCTCTCCCTTCCCATCTCCTTAAAAAAACCAACGAACAATATCCTTGGGTGAGGATTAACAAATGAAGCTGTTAACGAGGCCCCAAGGCTCCCCGCCACGAAGCCTCCGTGGCTCCGTGCGCTCTGTGTAACAGACTCCTTAGGGGCGTCTGCAAAGGCATTGCCGCCTCACACGGTGTGTAGGGAAGAAGGCCTGCAGAGAAGGCCCTGGCTTCCCTCACTCCATGGAGACTCGGGTTTGAGATTCGAGACCAGCTTACATCCATCTCTGAGAGGCACCTGGGGGGTGATAGTGGCAACAGCTAAGGGAAGAAGAGGAGAGAAAGAAAAGGCAAGGCAGCAGCAGCCACCCGCATTATGCTCCAGCCAGAGTGATAAGCAGGGATTTAAGTGTGCTATCACATGACACTTCCCAATAGCCCTATGAAGCAGGTGCTAATGTCACTACTCCTTCACAGGTGAGAGGACAAAGATTTAGAGATGTTAAGGAACCTGCCCAAACTCACACAGCTAGTTTGTGGTGGCACAGAACCTCAAACTGAGCTCTGTCCAAACTCCCGCACTAACCAGGGTGCTACATAAGCTCCCCCAAGACTAGGTATTTGAGCCCTGACTCTTCCTCCTCCTTTCTGGACGGTTCTAGGAAACCAGGATCCTACCCAAGATGCTCCCCTCCTCTCAAGATCACCCCATCCTGGCTGCTCTGGATTTCCCCGGGGCCACTTCTCTCAAGGCTGCCCCTTGGGCTGTTTTTTTTTCCCCAGATCCCACTGGTATTCCTACACTTTGGCCACTAAATGAGTCTCTAGTGGCAAATCTGCCCCCAAGATCCCTTCACAAGCCCAAGGGTTCTCCTACAGACAGAGCCAGGCTGAGCAGCTCCTAAGAACCTAGAGCTCTGCTGAAGGGCATACAGATAATGCCCACAGAATCCAGGAAAGAAATATTCTATTTGCAGCCATGCTTCTGGCGCTGGCCATCTCATGTGGGTGTCTCACAGGCACCTCAAATTCAACACATGCAAAAACAAGTTCTCCAAGAGCCCTGCCCCCCGACTGATGTCATCTGCATTCCTCCCCCTTTTGCCCACTTTGTGGGCGACCCAGCCACGTGGAACGCTGCGTTCACTCTTGAAGCCCCACCACTGCCCAGAGTGCATGACGCTCCCTCGTGCATGTAACTGCCCTGACTGTTCTTCCTCGTTGAACTGTCTGTCTTCGTTCTCTCGACTGGAGGATAGAACCTAAGAATCCAATCCGTTCGCCTTCGTACGACTACCTCCTGAGCGCCTAGCTGTGGTTCACGTTGAGTAACTCGCTGCTGATGAATAAGTGGTGTCCTATACAATTAGCAGGAAGTACAGTGATTAGAAAAAGTGAGTTTTCCAGATAGCAAAAGTACAATTCTTTAAGCACAGTAACTTTTCATTCAGTGAGTCAACGAAAACTTACTGAGCAAATACTCTGTGCCCAGCACCACGCCAAGGGTTTGAGAGACAATGCACCTGGCGAGGTTGCTGCCCTGGAGCTTCAGGGTTCTTCGGACGCTAATGAAAGTCATGGGCTCCCTTCTCAGTAAAACGTGTGTTGAAAAATTAGGTGAAATTTTGTACACAATTTATCTTAACATTAAATCTAAATGAAAAGAAAATCTTTTCAGAGATTATTTCTCTCTTTTTTCAAGCAAAAAAGAAAAATCAATACCGACTTCCTAAAAACCACCCAAAGAAACCCAAACTGTGCCAATGGGAGCAAACAGGAACTACGGCGAAAGTCTACTACCATCCAGCACGAGAGGCTGTTCTGGGGGCTGGCGTGGGTCCGGCTCTGCCACTGGCCTGGGTAACCTCTCCAGCCTCAGTCTCTCATTTGAAAATGAGAATAATAAAAATGCCTTCCCTTATGACTGTAATGAATATTCAACAGTTCAGTCCATGTAAAATTATTAGAATAGTGACAGACACAGAAGCATTCAATAGTTACAGTTACAATTATCATTACTGCTGAATATACAGCAGAAATTGTGAAACATCTCTTGACACACACGATGCTCCTTGACACATAATACCTTGACATTCAATCAACTTGACTTCTTGAGTTTCCGACAGATGCTGCAAACCCTGAGTCCCAAAGGAAGGCAGTGGCCCACTGGGTCATCCACCGCTCCAAAAGCCCACTCACAAGAGTCAGGGCGTGTCAGATGTCACACGTGGCAGCAGTATTCCCCAAGAATTTCCCTGCTGAATCCACTCCGAGTCCTCTTCTTTCTCTTGAGCCAATGACAAAAGCAAGGTCCAGGTCTCTACCACTGATGAGTTTTCCCCAAGGAAGGATCGTGAATCCACACTCCCTCTGCCTGTTTCTCTGAGCAGAAGCAGCCTTCCAAAGAGAAGGGCAGGGTTTCTAGGTATCTCCAGATTCCTGCTGCGGAGGCTCGGCACGACTCTGCCACTCCCAAGCTGTGCAAACATTTCTTCCAGCAGTACAGAGTTTTCAGCCACGTCCAACCCAGTCTCCTCTTAGCAGGCAGCATGGCCAAAACGTCCCATTTTTCGGAACCATCTATAATGGTGAGTTGAAAGATTTACCTCATTTGTGTGGCCAAAAATATCTAGTAAGTAAGCCAAGTCATGAATGAATTCCTCTTTCTGTTTTGTGTGTTTTGCTTTACTTACAAAAAAAAGGCGGGTGGGTGGGATAGAACTTGAGCATGAAGTTCGGGCAACTTCTTCAAGACTCGTCCTTTGGAGAGCCAGGGAGCTCCTGGGTAGCTGAGGCAGCTGCATGCTCTGTTCCGCTTCCCAGCAAAGCCCTGGAGAACGCGGTCACCTGAGGCCCAGCTCTGATGAGGTTGCAGGCTTTGGGGACCACTGCCGTCTCTGCCAGCCACGCATGCCGGCACAGAAAAGCCCGGCCACGGGGGCAAGCAGGCTCCCTTGCTTCATCAAACCCCCACAGGCAGATGTGCTGCCAGACACAGCAGATGTTCCATCCGCACACAGATAGCCCTGACATTCCTTTCGGTCAAAATTTAGCTTGGCAAAGAAACTGTTTGCCATTTTGAAGACTTAAAAGTTTCCCAAAGGAGTCTGAACCATGAGGATTCTTCCTGAACCCTGACAGCATGCAAGTGACGGGGCCCAGCAGGGGCGGGGAGTGCGAGGCCACCAGGGGCAGTCCGAGCAAAGAGCTTCAAAAGAAAGGGCGCAGCTGCTGCTCTCTGCACGGCCTCCTTTAACACAGAGCTCGGGTCAGCTATCTTGGAAACGTCATCGTCTGACATGGAACCGCTCTTCATTCCCTTCCTCTCCCCCGAGCCACGGCTCAGCTAAGTCAGGTCCAAGCCGTGCGGCTTCACCAAGTCCCCTCCTGTCAGAGAGACCTCTTCTGCACAGCAATGCATAAAGCAATTTTGAAGGGGACTTAAAATCAAGGTTTTGCATTGAGGTAAATCCATATTTCAGAAAACTTCCAGCCTTTCCAAGTGAAGCCTTCTTCTCCCCAGTAAGTCCTCTTTTCCCTGCAAATCTCTGGGCGGCCTGTGCCCTTCCCCCTCTCAGGTGTCATGTGACCATTCACTAAGAATCCTATCACTGGACCGTGAAACCTGCATAATTTTATTAAGCAATGTCATCCCAATAAATTTAATTAAAAAAGAAGAAAGGTGGAGATAAAACATGTGGTAATTGAAAAATAAGAAACAGAAACAAAAACACAAGTGAGACCAAAGATTCTGTCAGCTGCACTGCACTCCTCCCTCTGATGTGCCCGCCTCGGGCCAGGGTGTGAGCACTAACAGACGCACCCGAGGACACAGCTAAGGCACACTTTCACGGGCTCCTTCTGGAGAGGGCGCACTAGACAACATAATGCCATGACAGTGACACTGCCGTAACCCAGACACACATGCTAGCACCTGGTACCATCCTATACCCTTGCAGAGAAGAATGATGCCTTAATTAGAGAAAAATAACTTTCCCATAGAAGACAGTCTTCAAAATAAAGAAAGAGGCTTCTGAGTCTGTCTTTGCCAAGGTAACTAGTCTCGAATTAACGATAAACTGGGTAAAGTAACAACAACAAAACCCTGGCTCTTCAAAGACATCAGGGAGCCACCGGAGCGCTCAGGATGGGAGGGCCCAAGACCCAGGGCGATGGAAGTGCGCTGGTGAACTCCGTGTCACCAGCGCCTGGTCCTCAGACAATACCAAGTGCTGACACAGATCAGGGACCACTGAAACTCTCACACACTGCTGACGGGAATACCAGTTAGTACAACAACTTCTGAAAACAGTTTGCTAGTATCTATTAACTGAACGCACACATTCCTTATGACCAAGCAATTTCACTCCTGGATATTATACTCAAGGGAAGTCAGTGTTTATGTCCAAAAAAGTGTCCAAGGATGTCTGTAGCAGCATTATTCATAATAGCCTTAAACTAGAAACAACCAAAGAATCCATCAGCACTGGAAAAGACAGATAAAATACGGTCTATTCATACATCGAGGGGAATGCTGTGCCAAAATGAAAAAGGACAAGACTCCTGCTATACACAGAAACATGACAAATCTCAGCATATAATGGTGAGTGAAAATAGTCAATTATTAACCGATGTCACTCCAATATGTTTAATTAAAAAAATTAAAAGATAGACAAAACATATACACAGTATGATTCTATTTATAAGAAATTCAAGTATAGACAAAACTACCGACAGTGACAGAAGTCAGAACAGTGCCCATGCTCGTGGGCAGTGAAGGACGTGGGGGGCTTGCGGCAGGTTTCTGGGGTTTCAGTATGTTCTGTATCTTGGTCCACGGGCAGTTACACAGTCGGTTTACTCTGTAAAAATGCACTGAGTTGTACCCTTAATACCTGTGTACTTTACTATTATATGTACTTTTAAAAATCTCTTTAAAAGTTGACTTTAACAGATAATTATTTCATGTGAATGCAATAAACAATGTCTGGTGGAGATTATTACACATGCAGAAGTAAAAGGTATGATAACAATACTACAAAGAATGGAAGAGAGGTAAAAAGAAGTACACTGTTGTAAAGCTCTCATATTATACATGCAAATACTGTATG
>PVIA01016410.1:0-19019 GCA_004024845.1 Tonatia bakeri | reverse complement strand
TTGCTGTCCAGTTCTCCCAGCACCATTTGTTGAAGAGACTATTTTTACTCCATTTTATGTCACTGCCTCCTTTATCAAATATCAATTGACCGTAGAGACTTGGGTTTATTTCTGGGCTCTCTGTTCTGTTCCATTGGTCCATGTGCCTGTTCTTATGCCAATACCAGACTGTTTTGATTACCGTGGCCTTGTAGTATAGTTTAGTGTCAGGTATTGTGATCCCTCCTACTTTACTCTTCTTTTTCAATATTGCAGTAGATATTCAGGGAGGTTTTTTTTTTTTTTTAATAAAAATATCACTTTTTTATTGATCTCTGAATGATAACAGATGAGAAAACACAAAAGTCTAACTCAAAACTTGTGTATAATACTTACCACTGCTACTTAGATAAGACAAAAATTTAAAAAATACTGAAATCAATGCAACCAACATGTATGTAAGAGCATTTCTAAACTTTAACAAAACTGAAGAAGGCACATACAGGTGTGGTTGGTATCTGTAAGCTTAACAACACCAAAGTCACAATTAGGTATAGGAATGCAACCAATTTTCTATTAAAATAGCGCTTGCTGAACTGTACTGGAATGATGCTTTTGTCAGATGACATTACGATATGCAAAACAGCTCTTCAACTTTGCATTACAGTAGGTCAACAAGCACTGTAGAAAGAAAAGAGGCTAGAATATGAGGATCTTTTTAAAGATCTTTCAACACTGGCATTCAGCAGTCAAAAGTGAATCATTTTTTTAATGAAAGTATTAGGCTGAAGAATTTAAAGTGCATGAAAATCCATAAAGAGAAAAAAATAATATACCATCTACAAAAATACAATGCTCTTCTCCAGGCTATGAATAGAAATCACTAATAGTGTCATCCTAGCAAGGCTATTCTGCATATTTCCCCTGCCCCAGCTGCACAAGTGCACGTCAGCCGTAATGGTGGCCTTAGTGACTTTTCAGCAGCTGCCATGTCTTTCCCAGCTTCCCCATCCCCTTCTGAAAGTATAAACACCTAGGCCAACAACCCATGTGGTGGTTATGCAACCTACCACAGGCTGGGAATCACTAACTTACTTATTTACTCTAGTGACTCAGATTTAAATCCAGGTCTCTACAGAAAGGAGGTGGAGAACACCAACTCAAGTCATGACACCATTTTTCATTAATATTCATTGTACAACTAAAGTAACATCAAGATTGTCTGCTCTTTATACAGGTTTGACGAAGAAACCAGCTTTCAAAAATGCCTCGGGTTTACCAGGCAGAGGTCAGCCTCTGCTAAGACTGAACGACCTACAGCAGAGCCAACCCCCTTTGCAGAGAACTCTCATTTCTTCTCCCTTTCTCCCCTGCCCCCACATATTTCACCCATGTTGTCCTTTCCCTTTTTCTCCGCTCCCTTCTTTAAGCCACCTCCAAAAGCCACCCCTTAACAATGCTGAACTTCGCAAAGCCAAGATAACTTTTTCAAGGATATTTCCCTTAGCAGTAGTAGAAATACTTTAAATATCAGAACTTCAGAAATAATAAAACAGCAATAAATCAATTTTCATCTTGACCATAGAGATAACTCATCAAATGTACTTAGTAAATAAAATGCAATCTATAAAGCACATCTGTCATTGATCCAACAGATCGAATTATCTTTAAAAAGAATACATGCTAGAGAAGTCACATTTAGCTCAATTTTCATGGTGACCTAGTGTAAAATGCCTCAGATGCAAAAGTTTCTCGTGTTAAAAGTATGGTCTTCTCTAAGAGTTTTAATTTATTTCTAACCCTTATCTTTTTAAATTTCTAATTTATTTGATTTCAAAGTGAGAGAGGAAGTGAGAAAGAGGGAGAATGAGAGTGGCGGGGCCGGAGGGAAAGAGTAACCAATTTGTAGGTCCACTTATTGATGCATTCATTGGTTGACACTTCTATGTGCCCTGACAGGGAATCAAACCTGCAACCTTGGCCTACTGGGAGGACATTCTAACCAGCTGCCTGGCCATGGCCCTAATCCTTACCTTTATTACTTAAACAATAAATTCAGACAAACATTTTTTCCATCTGATTCATTAATGGTGAAATCTATCGATTTCATAATTTTCTATAACTCTGATAAGTAAATTTCAGTTTTCACCAAAAAAAAAATCTATCCCACAGTACCCAGTACAGCACATAATAAAATATTTCATAAATATTTAGGAAAAAATTTTTAGACTGATTAATACGCATTATAGCATTATTTTAGAGTCTAATCATAGTGTATCATCATCTGGGTGAAAAGAACTAGATTCCAAGAGCAAGTTTAATCCATTATGCTTGATCTAATTTAGTCACTAGTTATTACATAAATAAATGAAGTGAAATAAAATTATTAGGCAATCAATACATGATTTTTCCAAAAACAACTGACACAGTTTAATTTCATACTTGTTTACTTAACTATGGCACTTATCATCCACGTCACCTAACACTGTGTTTTCATGAGCAATGTGCCACAGAGAAAGAACTTGGGCTTCAGAATCAGAAAGACCCAGGCTTTAAACAAGGGAATCTGAGTATTAATTAACTGAAGGTTTTCTAGGGTGAAGAGAATAAAGAAACATAATAAAACATGTATTATCATTCTTTTACTCGATAAAGAGTAGTTTTAGAATTCCTAGGAATGACAGTAAACATTTATTTTCTTGACTTACAGAATTTTCTAACAACATGCTTATTACTTTAAGTATACTCATTCGCTCAATGTTTATTGCAGGCCAATTACATGCCTATTTCTATGTTAGAGAGAGAATAAAATTTGTTGAAATACATTATATAAGATGTGGTGATGTTCTACAGCTGTTGTTTCAACTACACTATAAACCTTCCTTCTACTTTTCCAATGTGTCCTCTATAGTCAACACAGTAATAGCAGGTACTTAATAATTATCTCTTGACTAACTGCCCAATATTTTTTCTTTGTATTTTGTTATATACAAGAATAAAAGTTTCCCAGCAAGCAATGATTAAATAAAGAAGTCTAACAAAGAGGAACTAAGAAAATGCCATGTAACTGAAATTTTACATGACTATATCTAAGGCTGTGAATGAACTGCTGGAAAATAATCAGCCATCTGCCTGGTTACCTGTGACCCTTTTCACAGAAAGTACAGGGAAGAAACAATAGATTGGTGAGCTGCCTACGGAAACAAGGCATGGAATCTGAATTTGTACATGCTAACATCTTCACTCTCTGAGAATAAAAATAACAACATTCTCATATTTGTCAACATTTTTTAAATAGAGCAAGATCATTACAGTTTTAGCAATGAAACACGTCAGTAGTGTGCTACAGTTATGTAAGATGTGACTACTGGGTAAAGGATGAGGGTGATGGTTCAGGGTTACATGGGATTCTACTGGTAATTTTCACAACTTCCTGAGTTTATAATTATTTTAAAATTTAAAAATATATCAGTAAAGTAATGCAGTTTGAATAAATGTTAGATAAATTAAAACAAGTAAGCTGCTTTTCTAAACACATTAAAAAATGTACTACAAGATTTGGATATCTTGAGAAAATACTTGTGGGATCCTTCTCAAGTGTTGATCCTATATACAATAATTAATCACCTCCTAAATTATGTAATTTATAAAGCAAAATTTATGCACGTGGATGCTTTACTTAGAGCAAGGCAATAAACCCATAGGGTTCTCGGCAGATAAACAAATTAGCTGCCCTCCACTAAAGAAAATAGCAGATTATGCAAAATAACTTTGGCATGACTTTTAATATTAGATAATGGCTATGTAACAAATTCCTATTTTTCCTAGGCTAACAGCAAATTAATTGCCTTTAAATCCATACTGGGTGGAGAACAGAGGGAAACAAGTTAAGAAGAAACATTATATAAGAAGAGGAAGCTAGGTCTGATATTTTAAAATGCAGCAGATTCATCAAATGTTAAAGATACACCTATTACACATGTCAAAAATCACCCTGTAACATGATCCCACTCATAACCTAAGTACCAAGGGCTTAACAAACAGAGGAAAGCTAAAAGAATTAGTGTCCAAATACAGTAATCATTATTTTCTAAGGAACGTGGTGTAGAAAGGACTGCAAACAGATGAAGAGCCAGAGGCCAGACAGGATGGGTGCCCTGCTAAAACTAACACAACTCTCTAGCAGCAGACATACCAGAATTCAAATTTGGTCTCTGAAAGTGTCATTATAAACAGCCAGTTATCTTTTATAAGTAGTACGAATAGATACCTTAAAGAAATTAGGCCATGCCCAGAAGAATCAAACAATCGTAGTTTATTATTTTTCATTCAGTAGTCTTCTAAATCCCAAAATACAATTACAGTGCTTTAAATTCACTGAAGCTTCACATCTATCTCATTGATTTAAAGTTACTGATCGAAGCTCACAACCTCACCAAAATGCATGATTACAGTACCTCTCTACATAGAGATCCAGTCCTCTCAAGGCTTAGAAGTAACTGCTGATGGGTCTGTATACTGATAGAGTTGGCACAGTACACTCTCAAGTCTCAAGCCTAACCACCATCATGCCCTTTTGTGGAATATCACATAACAATGATATATTAAACTTAAAATAACCAGATGTACTAGCATTGTGCCAAGTCATATAATAATTCATATACTATATATAAATAAAAAGTGACAAAAAATTTTAAAACTTTATGGGAGCAAACTCAACCCAAGTCATTAATAATTTTCCTTGACTTAAAAAAGCTATGTGCAAATTTAATAGTAAGACCATGCTATTACGGAAATAAAACCAAGGACCTACTCACATGTAACCATTAAAAAACAACAAAAAAATCTAAACCGAAAACAAAGCAAAAACTCAGCACTTAGTGAAATTGCAGTGTAACTGGTCAAATTCAAATAGTACAGACATTAAGTGGGCTAGGATATACAAAGTATTTCATATAGTAAAAATATCATCACTAGGCTTGTCACAATGGATTACAACACTATAGAAGATCAATAATCTAATATGTATGATGTATTATACACAAGACAATCTACTGCTCATAATGATTTTTGGTTAACCAAAAATGGAAGAAAATGGCTCATATCACTAACAGACATTACCTTAAATGTCTTGCTTCAAGTCTTACAGCTTCTGCAAATACAATACTTAAGGATCTCCCAAAGTCCTTTCCCTGTAGGGGTCAGGCAGGTCATGGAAGCCTGAGATGAAAGCCTAAGATGTAAGGACTGAGGGACCCGGACCTACAGAACAGTTCTATGCTTAAGTTGATACCTAGAGCTCTGAGGTTCAAGGGTGTGTGCTAAAGTCTGACACTTCTACAGACTTGCTGGTGAGTACCAAAACACCCCTAAAGGCCTGCACCAGTAGTTAGGTACGTAAACCAACTACAACTGCTTGCTTAACCAATGAAACACACTAAGAAATTTCTGGTACTTTATTTCCAGTACTAGACTTTTCATGCTATGCAGGGCTCCTACTGAGTCATATACAGAAATGATAATCTAGACCTATCAGTGTCTTGTTTATTAGTGATTATGAGGCTAATACAGTAACCTCAAGAAATACCTACCAACAAAAGGAAAACATAAGTGTAAATAAACCCTATCTATTTACCTTGGAAGAAGTTATCTACATTTATTATTACATTTCTTTATAGAGAATGAATGAATTTCCTAAGTATTTGGCACTTCTTAAGCATGAAATTAGAGGAAAGATAAGGCCATTAGGGAAACATGCTAAGGCAGGGGTGTCAAACTCATTTTTACCGGGGGCCACATCAGCCTCATGGTTGCCTTCAAAGGGCCAAATGTAATTTTAGGACTGTATAAATGTAACTACTCCTTAACTATAGGCAAGGAGCTTGGTGCTGCCACCAAGTAGATACAAGGTGCCGGGCCGGATTCAGTCTGTAGGCCTTGTGTTTGCCACCTGTGTTAAGGGATTTGGAGGAAGCTTCCCCATGTGTTTAAGGGAAGGAGAAGAAAAACCAGAGGCGGTCACACAGATGTGCACTCAATCATTTACTGGGCACTTACTGAGCACCTATTATGCATGGTTCATTGCCCTGGCATTAAATGTACACTAGTCAGCAAAACAGACAGAATCCACATCCATATGAGCTAGCAGTCATTACACAATACTGCTGGGTTATCTCCTAACCAGTATTCAATGATTAATCTCATTTTCAGCAACCCCATAATTCAACAGATATTAATTCAGTGAAAGTGGAATTCAGAGGTAAAAAATAAAACCTTGTGAAATTCAGTCTAGGGAAGAGAGACAAAAAGTAAAGCAGCTAATAGCACAAAGGGTGCTAAGGGAACACAGCAGTATGCTGGGTAACAGGAAAGGCCCAGAGGCACCATAGGGTAGCATATTTAGAAACTTCAGGTAGGAGATGGAAATGCAACCCTGTCCATGCCCAGGGCAGGCACACTCTAGGCTCAGAGTCACTAAATTCAGAAGTCCACCATCTGGACTCCACCATCTGCCAGTGCCTCCACCACCCTGACCTCAGCTCTCACCACCCAATAGCCAACCCTTGGCTATTCTCCCTCCTGCTTCAGGGTCTCAGCACCTGCCCTTCTCTCAGATGCAAAACTCTCACCCATCCCCTCAAATGCTTCAAGACTCTGCTCACATGTCACCTTAACAGAGAGGTCTTCTCACAGAGCCTTCTAAATGGCAACCCCACCCCCACCTCAGGACCCTAGTAGTCCCTTAACTCCCTCACCCAGCCTTGGTTCTCCATGGCACTTACTAGCAACTGACAATACAGACATCTGTTATCGGTTCCCGCACCATAACTTAAGCTCCTTGATATAACTCCATCACCTAGCACTGTGCAGAGCAGATAGCAGACGCACACAAATCCATTTTTAAAGAATGAACAAAACAATGGCTGCCATCAGGGATGAGACTGCAGAAGCTAAAGCCAGGCCACACAGAGCTCTGCACAGACCAAGACCCAGTGCTTTAAAGGCTCTTTGATAACGACTTAGGATCTATTAAAAGGTTTTAAGCAGGAGAAAAAAAAAGCATATTGGAAATACCAGAATTTTATATTTTTCAAAATTAAAAAAGAGAATCATTTTGGAAAGGGTGAGGGGAACTGATGAGAAGGGCTGAGAGTAAAGTTAAAGAAGCATTTAGAAGACCACTGTAGTAATTCATCAGAGGAATACAGGACTTAATAAAAGGCTTTTGAGGAGGAAGTGGTAGAATAAGAGAAATACTTAGAAGATAATAAAAGCAACTGCACCTGATCCGATGCTTAACTGTATGTGGAAACTGAAGAAGACTAAGGAGTAGAAGATGACTGCCTGGCTTCTATCTTGTGACAGGGTAGATGACAGTCACTCTGAGAAGAGAGGAGGAGAGAAGACATTTGGGAGGAAAGATTATGAGCTAAGTGTTGGTCATGCTGAGGCTGAAAGGACCATGGGAACATTTCAGAGGCTATCTCTAAATCAGCAGTTGGATATGTGAATCTAGAGCTAAGTACTAAAAGTTGAAAAAATGCTTTATAATTTGAGAATTTTAATTCTCAATTTTTCTTAAAAAAACACGGTTTACATAGATTTTATAAAAGCCACATTTAGGCCCTGGCTGGTGCAGGTCAGTGGATTGAGTGTGCGCCTGCTAACCAAAGTGTTACCGGCTGGATTCCCAGTCAGGGCACATGCCTGGGTTGCAGGCCAGGTCCCCAGTACAGGTGCGCGAGTGGCAACCACACACTGATGCTTCTCTCTCTCTCTCCTTCCCTTCCCCTCTTTTAAAAAATAAATAAAATCTTATAAAATAAAATAAAATAAAAGCCACATTAAAAATGTTAAAAGCTAAGTATTAGAATTCCTTTATGGTGATTCCTTTTAAAAAAGCAATTCTAGTAATATGAAAGACAACTGCAAAATAAGAAACTCAAAAAACATTCTTTAAGTGCCATAGTGAATGAGATCATGACTGATGATTAAGCCAAAAAAGAATTATATTTGGTAATGTCTATCATAAACTTCCTACGTTGGTTCAAATACTGAAACTAAAACTTAAGTAAAAAACATTAAAGGAGACCATTGCACATATAACAAATGTGTTATGTGGCTATGACAGCAATTTTCAACCAGTGTGCCACAAGCGCTTTTGAAACATGCAATACCTGACTACTTAGTCAGCGGCACTGACTTCTTTTTCCCTTAGATTACCACATTTAAAAAATGATAACAGCCAACTCAACAACAGCTGTCCATTGTGAATCAAAATTATACCTATTTTTTGTCAAATTGGCAAAAAAAATGCATTTTTTGGTGTGCTGTGGAATTTTAGTAATTACTTTATGTGAGCCATGAGATGAAAACGGCTGAAAATCACCTGGCTATAATTTTAATAACTGAGAATACTAAGTGCTGAGGAACATGCAAAACAGCTGAAATTCTTGTATTGCTACTGGTAGGAATGCAAAATGATATAGTCATTTTGGAGATCAGTTTGGCAGAACAACATAAAGTTACTGATATCGATAAATATACACTTTATAGGACCCAGTAACCTCACTCCTAGGTACAACTCAAAAAAAAAAAAAATCTGCCCCCCCCCACACCAACCTCTACATAACTGTTCACAGAAGCTTTACTCATTGTTGACCAAAACTGGGATTCAAATGTCCAATTCATGAACAGATGAACAAACTGTGGCACTGCAATAGAACTGAATGCTACTCAACAATATAAAGGAACAAACTCAGTGGTGTGCTAGAGAGGGCTGGTACCAGCTGGTGAGAGCCCACTGTTAAAAATTTACAGGAATTTTGCCAGCTGGTTTAGGTAGCTTAATATAGGCCACGATTAGAGTATTTACAACGCAATGATTACCAGATGCTACAAATCAGGGATTTTTGCTTCCTTTGGAGAGCATGTTGTTAACAATATTTATCAGCACACCACTAAACAAGCTACTGATACATGCAACAACTTAATGAGTATCAAAAGCATTATGTTAAGAAGACACAAAAGACCACATATTGTATAATTTCAATTACATGATATTCTAGAAGACAAAACTATAGGGGCATTAATTGGTTAATGGTTGCTGAGGGACGGGGATTCAGAGAGAGAACTGACTATGAAGCACCATGAGAACTTTTTGGTGTGATGGGAAATTTTTATATATTGATTGTGGTGATGATTATCCAACTGTATACATTTACCAGAAATTTTACTGCATGTAAACTGCACTTCAATAAACCTGACTACAAAACAATTAGAGGAGTCATTTATCTTTTATTTATTTCCTGGAAGATGGATGCATCATACACGGGGGGGGGGGGGGACACACACTGGAACTTATCAGCGAAAATATCAGGAAGTCAGGTTTTAACTCACATAAATAGAAAAAGATGAAAAACGCTGAAAGCAGTGAGCTTGTAATCACAGGGAGTATGAATATCAGAGCCTGGATGATCCTCCCAAGGATGCTGTAGAAATGGCCATACTTTGGGTCCAATTTCAGACTAGCATCATCAAGGGACGTTTAATACTAAGGTTTCTTCTTACTTGGAGTCGGTGCTTCTAAAATTCCATGATATTGTGTGTTTGATCATCTCAGATTCACTTTCCAATTTCAACAAAACATCAATTAACTAGTTTTAACATCACACAAATGCTACCATTGACTCAAAGCCGAGTGCAGCCTTCCTTGTTAGGAGTGCTTGCTAGTTTTGACTTTACAAAGTCTGGGTTTAAATGTTGGCCCTACCAGTCTCTGTATGACTTTGAACAAGCATCTCTAAAGATTCTTCACCTGTAAAATGGGAGTAACACTTTCCTAAAGTTTCCATAAGAATGCATGAAAAATGATTTCTCTGTGCCAAACTGTCAATAACAAACATTTCTTAGAAATAAAAAAATACAAATTCTCGAATATAATCCTAAGAATTTTAACATTCCAAATATGAGATCTATTCTTTAATTATATATCCAGTAGTTCATAATCTTTTGTAGAAACTGATCTTGAGAATAAGATGACTCCAAGGCTTCTTTACCCCCCCCCCAAAAAGCATATACAGGTATTGCTCATTTTTTTTGCACTTCACTTTATTGTGCTTCACAGATATTGGTTCTTTGTTGTTGTTTTTAAACAAATTAAAAAGCAAGATTTTTCCACCAGGAAAAAGATTGTGACAAGCTTTCTTATGGTAGTGTGGAACCAAACCCATCATATCTCCAAGGTATGCCTGTATATACTACATTCCGCACATAAACTGAGGATTCAAGGACCTTCTGAAATACTGGTATAAAAATGCCTGATGTAACTCTTAAACTTGCCAAGTTGAGCAGTGTAATTTAAGAATCTTCAAAATTGGGAATCCAACTAATATTGAAATGTGTTATTTACTTCTTTAAAACAGGTATCACAAGAGCAGAAAGAACATGTATTCCAATTCATCTCATTTTTTGCAGAAAATTTAAATTAGAAACATAAATTTTGTACATGAATCAATTTCAACTCAGAAAAACTAGTAGAAATGTCTATTTCTAGCTGCTTGAGAATGAATGGTTCAAAGTGTAACATGCAATACATATGCTCAAAGATTGTAGGTAGAGTTTCAAGTGAGTCTAATGCATTACATTTTTTCAATATAAAAAATATACCAAGCTAATTCCTATTCTTAGGGTCACATGATAAAGTTTTTTTTTTTCAGCTGGATTTATTTTTTCCTAGACCTATGCACTAGTATTACATCTAGATTTTTTATTAACCAATATATTTTGGTTCTGTTTCAATGTTATCTTTATTTGTTCTAATGCCTGATAGTGGAAACTAATTGTTCTCAACCTCCTATCAAATAATTTCAACCTGGAAATATGCTGCTATCTCAAAACAAAAGGTTTTGTTTTTCTTTAATTGTTTGGTGTTCAGACTACAATACACAGTTGGCACCAACCAACTCATGCCATTACTGAACAAGAAATAGTTTTTCCTATGTATTAGCACCATTTTCTCACAGGAAACAATTTTTAAAGAACTGGAAGTCGAGGCAAGGGTTCACATATACAGTAAACATCCTTTCAATCAGGTTTCATCAGATTATCTCACTGAAATGGAACTGTAATACTGGAGATCTCAGAATTCAAGGGTAAAAATCTATGAAACGCTGCACCTGACGATCAAACATTAGCTAGGTGGGCCAAATGCTTTTTGGTCTGAAAAGGTCACTTCTGCTTTTAAAACCCCACGGTAACCGGGAATGTTTGCGATGCCACTGCATCCCCTATACGAGAGAATAAAGGGGCAAAACAGAACACAGAAGCATCTTTGGTTCCTTCCATAAAGCAAAGGTTTCCAGCACGGGGGGGGGGGCGGGGGGAGAGCAGGGCCAGAGAATAAGCCAAGAGAGGCCCGCAGCCCTGGAGACAGCGCCCGAGGGATGGAGGCCTCGTTCGGCTGCGCCCAGACGCTGGGAGCTCCGAAAGTCAAGATCCTGCGGGGTCTGGCGGAGGGGCGCAGGGAAGAACACGCCCCCTCCCCCCGCCAGTTCAGGGCAGTCAAGTTACGCCCCCACTGCTTACTAGCGGCAATATCCAGTCCTCTCCTCCCCCACCCTCGAAACACCCAGCATCGCTCCCTACCAGCGGCGCGTGACCCAGACCCTGACCCCACCGCGATGGCGCCCTCTCCAGGCCGCAGTGGAGGACACAGGCCAAGCCACCAGCTCAGATGGCAGCGGTGATGGCGACAGGGGGCTGGGGGGTCCCGAGGGAGGACATCAGCTGGGCCACGGCCTGTCCCCAGGGGCAGCGGACGCAGGGCCGCCAGTGGGCAGCGCCTCCGACCCGCACGAACAAAGCGGCCGCGGCGCGCCGGGCGCGGGCAGGGCGGGGGGCAGGGAGGCAGGCGGGGGGCACTCACCGAGGGCTGGCAGGCCCGGCCGGCAGCGGGGACCGCGGCGGGCCCGAGCTTCGCACTGAGGGCGCGCTGGCGACGGGGAGAGGGCGGCGAGCGCCGCGTCGCGCCCGCGGCTGGGCGCCGGACCTCCGCTGCGGGAGACGGGGCTGCGGACCGGGCTTGATTCTGCGGACGCAAGTGCGGGAACCGGTCAGCCGGGGCGGGCAGCGGCGCTAGGCGGTCAGGGCAGCGACGCGACCGCCTTTCCCTTTTCCTCTCCGGGCCCCTGGTTCCCTGCGTCCTCCTCCTCGCTGGGTCCCCGCCGCCGCCTCAGCCTCGGCGATCCTCCGGCTTCTCTTCTCCATCAAGGCCGAGCCGACCCGCAGAAACCATCCCGAAAAGTGAGGGGTTGTTGCCGTTCCCCGCAGCTGTTGGTGGCCATCTTTAATCCTCCTCCTCCTGCTCCTGTTTCCCCACCTCCCGCTGGCTGCCTGACTGACTGACTCTGGATCCTCCTCTTTCCCCTCTTGCTCCTCCTACTGAGACGGCTGCAGAAATTGCAGCCCTCTTCCTCTTTTCCCTCCAGTCTTTCCTTCCTCTTTCCTTACTTCCTTCCCTTCCCCCCGGCTTCCCGCTTCCCCCTCATTCTGGCCGGTTTCGCCCCCTTTTGTAGGTTGAGAGCACTGGATGCTACAAGCTTGAGTTGGGCCCCAGGTTTCACCCTTGCCCCTCCCACCCCTTCCCATCGCTACGCGCACACCCGCTTCCTTCTCCTCGCCTTGCACTCTGCCGCCACGGGTTCACTCTCGCATCCTCCCGTCGCCTCCGCGGTCCTCGCCCTCCTCGATTCCAGTTTCTCCTAGCACAGCTGAGAAAGGACAACTGGGTTCTGCTGTCCTTAACCCTGCACCCGTTTGCTGGCTGCTGTCAGACAGCGCTGGAAGAACGGCTGACTGCGTTCTTTTCACTCTAGCTCGAGTACAAAAGCACTACCCCCGCTAGCTGTTTTACTACGCAGTTTTGAAACTCTGTCCCGGCTGGTGTGGCGTTTGGCTTCGGTCCATTCATTATCGGACCCAGGAGTTGAAGAGCCCAGTTTCAGAAGTAGCGTTCTCTCGGTTGACCTTGAGCCGGTCGCCTTCAGATTTGCAGGTTTTTCTTTCCTCCCTGTAAACCTTTGCAAACCCAACAAACACAATTTTTAGACCAAATTAGCACGCTTTGGTAAACCCGTGACCAATAAGTGATCATCAGTTTGTCCCTCTGTTGTTTATTCCTAATCAATACAGTGGACAATTACAGGGAGGCTTCATTTCTGGCAATGCAGGCAAACTGAGTCAGCAATTACTGAGTGGACTCCCTTAAACAGGCTTAAAGTGGGGAAGTGGTCATACAGTTCAAATGACAAACTTGTTTTTCCTAACACTGCAATCTACAGAGGCTTGTGAATTTCCTCAAAAAGGATGAAGCAAGCTGGACTTGTTTCTTTTTAGATACTGTCAAATTGGACCCATTTGAAAGAATTCAATCACCGATAACTGCAAGGTTCAGCACTGCTGACAAATACAGGGGATATATGTGAGCCTTTCGTGAAGTAACGGGGGGGGGGGGGGGGGTGTCGGGGGAGGGGCAGGGAGTCACAGTTTCTGCTCCTTTGGGACAGTGGCTAAAAAACACCTTGCCCTTTCAGAGTAAGATGACTACTGGTAGATGTGTTCAAAGGTCATTTTCAACAAGCCCAATGTGAGAAAAAATGTTTTAAAATGTAGTTTTAGATGCTACTTCCAACTGAGTCATTTTTTAGGTTTAAATCTAAAATTCAGTTATAAAGATGTGTTTCAGAGCACTTAAAAAGAACACGTCAAAACAAACCTAAAATATATTTTAATGAAATACATTAATTATACTTTGGGGGGCAGGGATGTGGGGTTCGGATCTTTTTCTTTGATCCAAAGTACCCTCTACCCAGTTAGGTTCCAGATCTCGGTTGCCATCTTGCAATACCAGTACATATTCTATTTGAAATCGACAACCTGCATTAGCATCTAAAACTTTTAAACCCAAATAAAACCTTTGAGACAGCTTTGTATAAAACATTTTGGAATAAATTATAAAAAACAAAGCACCTATATGGTGTGGGGTGTGTGTGTTTCAGTATGTGTGTTTTCTTTTTGGTCTTTTATTATCTATATTTAGATTTTGTGCTCTGCAGTCAAAATTAACACAAAATTCTTAACTTGTAAGGATTGCCTTATAAAACTATATTTGCAGAAAAATAAAAAATATTGTATAACATGAATTCAATATTCATGTTGTAGTGAGTGAGAAAAATCAGTTGACTTCTTTTAAACACTTGAGACCAGCATGCATTTTGAAAGAGGGGTTCAGTTAAATACAAGGTTTCAGTAATTTTATCATTGTGATTTTATTCACACTGAAGAAAGAGTTCTATTTTTAAATTAATTAACACTTTGCAAATATTTGTCTTGAAAACCGTATTGTAATAAAGTTCACAGGTAGATTAATATACAAATGCAGCAGTACAAACTGAAAATCTTACAAAGGTTTTTGAGTGATATACACAAAAATGTAGCCAGTTTTTCTTTTTTTACTAAAGCTATATAAACATGGGCATGTAATAGTGGATATTTTCCAGAGAAATCAGACCCTTTACATTTATTTTTGGCAGCTCTGTTTCAGATCTGTCAGCCTTTACCTTTTTCTAGTCTTTGTTGCTGCCTAAGTGTAGTTTCTTTGTCATGTTAAGGTCCAGGTACAAAAGAAGGTCAGACCAGGTTCTCCCACAACAAGATTATTGTTTCACTGTATTCACTCTCAGATAAACTCAAGGTCCTCCATAAAACAAAGGGTTGTGTTAGCATGGGATAAAGCCTTTGTACAGAGGCCAGATGGAAAGGGATGGAGGCATGTGCAGGAAACTCCCCTGGGAACAGAGGAGCAAACATGAACGGCTATTGCTAGGCAGAGCCTGGTCCCTAACTTACACTTCATGAAAAAGGTGATTGTGGAGAATAACAAAAGGGTATCTGTGATAATAAGCAAAACCCATACTGGTTTTTGACATGATTGAAAATTAAATGAACATGAATAAGCGAAGAATCAGTCTGAAGGAAGATGGAGATAAAAGAATCATAAAAAATATCAAAAAACAAAAGGAAGAAAATTTAAAAATAATAGAAAAGAGCAGTATTGGAAAAGTGTTAGGATTAATAATATATATATTAACAATTTGTTATTTAGACAAATATTTTCATTAAGACTAAGTAAAAAGTAATTTAAGAACTTGGGCAGATAGAATAATCCCAGAGAGAAGTTTAAGTAAATTATAGAATTTTAAGATGTTTATTATCAGAATATAGATTACTAAATTATGCTGGAACACTAAAATTAAAAGAAATTTAAGTTTCAGTTCACATTTTAAATTACTTAACTACTATATTTAAAGTATACTGTACATCAAGTTTCCCAGGCTATTAGGAACAACAATAGAAATGCCATATTGTTTTTCTTTGTTTGAAAGAACCAGCTGGAAAATAAACTGGACAAGCAAATGAAAGTCTCTGGGCATCACGGGAATTCAATGACTATAAAAACCATATTCCAGACAAGAATATAGTCTTGGATAAATGTTCGGTTTTAATCTCATACTCTGTTCTTTTTTTTAAGGATGATTAATATTTCTGCTCTACATGTTTCTCTTTAGATGGACTTTCCAAAATATCAAGTGAATAATGACAAGCCGTATTTATGTGCACTGATTGAAATTTAGTATCATTTTTCACTCCTCAATTTAGAGAACTCCATATAATTAACTGATGAGCTGTCCTCGAGACAGTGCCATTTAGAGTCATTACTGCACCCTAATTGGGAAGAAATGCTTTTAGAAAGTTCCAATTACAGATTTTTTTTTTGTTCTCCTTATAAATACATTCAAAGGAGGTACTGAAGCATTTTTTGTTTTGTTTTGGGAGGGTAGGAAGGAGGTTGTAGCTTGGTTATTGTTTTTGTGTTTTTACTTAAGTAAATAGTACAAGATTTTAAAGGTTCTTTAAATTTTGAAGAGTAACATGAAGACATGAAGAAACTTGATAGCAACAATTTCTGCTTTTGCTCATCATAATAATGATTATTAGTGTTTTTGAATGCTTCATTATTAATAAATTGTATTTCTAGTTAATGTCTGAAGGACTTCTTGATTTTCAATTCCTTTATATTTTTTTTTTGAAGAGTCCAGACCTTTAAAACCAGTATCTTGACAATGCTTTTACAAGTTAAATATAGTAGTACACAGACTAAATTTATTTCACCCAACAAAAAATTGGGGCAAAAAACAAACTCAAATGGCTTATGGTTTTTTAGTGCATATTTTGTGGCACTCAGAGTAAAACCCTGATCTCCTAACTCACTTGCAAGTTCAAAAATCTCAGAGTTGAAAGGGTTACTCTTACAGGTGGGAAACTGAAGCCAAATAAAACTTTTAACTGGGCTACATTAGTTTAAATATAATTTAAATATGATTTCCAGTATTGTTTAGCATTGACCTTGCTTGGAAATAAACCTATAAAACAAGGTAAAATAAACCGAGCTTTCCCGTTGTTTACAAAAATGAGAACAATTGTTTGCAATAAACCAAGTAAGAAGCAATATGAAAAAAATTTAATTAAGAAAGTTCAAGTCGACCAAAACAATGTATGAATTTTTAAAATCTAGGCCAGTCCCTATTCTGTAATATTTGTAAATAAAAAAGTATAAAGTTAATTCTCAAAAATACTGTCTTATTTAATAGAGTGAGGCTGAATTCTCAAGAGTCCAAGGACCCAGGAGAGTCCTCTATTAACTAAATAAAGTAAAACAGTGCCATCTGCTGACTAGAATGTAAAAAGTAGTTGGTCTGACACACCTATGTAAAAAAATTAAACTGCTACTAATTCATTCCATATGTCTTTTAATCATGCTAAAAATGTACTATGCTGCATAATGTAAAATTAATCAGTCTCGTACTAAAATTTGGGGTTATATTCTATACTAGCATGTATTTAATGTTAGTATTATTTTAAAGCTGGCCAACAGTTAAATCTCATTTATCAATAATGTCATATTGGCTAAAACCATATTTCACTTAATGGCTAAAATATAAATGAGTAAATGAAGTTATTAACTTGGTATTTTGGGTTTGGTGAATTTTATATAAAAATTTTTCATCAACCATATTAAAAATAACGTGGAAAATAGAGAATTTTAAAGCTTGATTCTTCACATCATGATTTCCCTTTGCAAATATTTGAGTGGCTGTTGTGCCAGAAACTTAGTTGTCTGCAGGAGATTTAAATAAAATCTAATGTCTGTCTCTGTGTGGTTCCCAGTGAAGGAGACAGATGTAAACCATAAACTATAAAGTCTTAAGAAGTGTAATAGCATACACAGAATGGTACTAGAGTACTTCATTCTGCTCTAGTGGAGCACACCCATCATTACCAACAGTTCATATAAATTAAAGCCCAACAACCATTTGCTCCTATTTTCAATTGCTGTAAGAAATCCTTGGACTTATATAAGAACTACGTTTTACAACTTTCTTCTTTATGGGGATTTTTGTTCTATGCTTTACTTAGAAACCACGAAAGGTAAAATCCTTAATGCTTCCATTTCTCTCATCCCTGGCTTAAAATCCATTACCAAGTACTGTTCATTTTAATCCTTAAATAGGTCTCAAATGTTAACACATATCTATTTTCTCTGGCACTACCCTAGTCTCACTTTCACAACTGCAAAAACCTCTTATCTGGTTTACCCACATTCACTTGGACCCCTTCCAATCCATTGTTCCCACTTACAAATTTTCAGTGGCTCTTGGGACCTGGCACAGTTGGTCCACCACATACCTCTTTATGTGAGCTCACATCATGATTTCTTGCACTTTCTCTGCTGCTGTCAACCTGCTCTGCCTTCAGCTCCCTCTGCCATGGGCTCTTTGCCCTGTCCCTTCATTTGTCACTTATCTTCAGCAAGTCTTCACTGCCTAACTCTATACTTAAGTCACAAAATTCCACCATGAAAAGCTTTCATAGAACCAGCCAACCTTTATTCATAGCACTCATCACAGATGTGATTTTATGATTTTATGGTATTATATAACTTATTCATATAATTTAATGAGGATAGCAACTATGTGATTCCTTATTGTTCTGATTTTGGCAATGCTGTTTGCTTTGCAAAGATTTTTCAATTCATACAGAAAAGTTTTGAATCAAGGAATTAAGAACTATCATAACTTAATGAAGTATACTGATAATAGGGATGAATAAATTAGCTGGATTATTGATGATTCCAAATGCATACTATTTTCTCTTATTGGAACACTAATTTATTATTTTTATTTGCTTCTTTCCTATATATCACAATAAGATTAGAACACATATTAGTTTTCTTTAAGACTACCTACTGCATCTAGTTATCTCAGTCAAGAATGCTTGCTAATTTGGGGTGCATTATCTTCAGAACAATATTATATGGTAGAGAAACTACTAATAATGCTAAACACAGAGGTAATTTTTTCTAGATCACCATCACTGAAATCTTTGTGCCTTTCTTTTTTGTTCTTCCATATCTCCAGACAGTTCTGCCATCATTATGTGCCTTTAAAAGTCAATTGCATGTTTTACTGTAGTTTAGACACTTTCAGCTGGTGGAATGTGGGTAGAGAGACACAATAACAAACAAATCAACCAGAAACACAGCCTACACCTTCTTTGTTTATTTAAAAAATTTTTAATAGCTTGGATTTCCAGATAGGACTCATAACAGTGACTATTTCCTTGCCTTGTCAAGAAGTTAAATCATTTTGGATTCAAATTGAGGTTATATACAATTAATTACATTATACATACAATACCAAAAATTTGTTAAAAACATAAATCCAAATTTTTTTTAATTCTTTATTTTATTGATTATGCAACTACAGTTGGCCCATTTTCCCCCCTCACTCCCCACCACCCTGCCCATCCCCTCCCACCCTCATTCCCCCCTTTAGTTCATGTCCATGTGTCATAAGTTCTCTAGTGTCTACATGTCCCATACTATTCCTACCCTCCCCCTGTCTATTTTCTACCTACTGTCT
>PVIA01016409.1:0-19029 GCA_004024845.1 Tonatia bakeri | reverse complement strand
AATTAAATCCCACGAACTACAAGTTGGAATCTGATGCTTCACAGCATGGAGTTTCTGGGCTCTGTTCCCTTCTGTAGCTGGGCCAGTACAATGGACACATGAGGAGTGTCTCAATTCCTTTTTTAAAAATAAAAAATAAATTAGGAAAGTTCCAGCCAAAACGGAGGTGTAGGCAGAAATGCTTTACTTCCTCACACAATCAAAACAAAGATGGCAATCAATTTAAAAACAAAGAACAGCTAGAACTGCAAAAAAAAAAAACCTATTTGCATGGAAGGCCAACAACCAAGGAGTTAAAAAAACATTCATCCATACGGTAGGAGGGGCGGAGAAAGGCGGCCAGCCAGACAGGACCACCACAAGGCGGTGCCTGGAGGACCACACAGGTGATCCTACATTCACACACAAACAAGCCCAGGGGAACAATGGGGGAGCGAGACAAACCATGAAACCCAGGGTTTCAGTGCTGAAAACTAAAGACTCAAAACCCCAGACTGTAAAAAAATCCATGGGGGTTGTGGCAATGGGAGAAACTCCCAGACTCGAAGGACAGTTTGTTGGAAAGACCTACAGGGTCCTAAAATGTACACAAACCCACTCACCTATGAATCAGCTCCTGAAAGGGCACAAGCTGCTTGTGGGAAGCGAGGGAAGTGACAGAAAGTGGGACAACAGCGGAGCAAGCAGCATTGTGCCCTCTCTGGCCCCTCCCCACAGACCGCACCCCAATGCAGCAGAGGGTTGCCCCACCCTGGTGAATACCTAAGACTCCGCCCCCTACCCCATTATAGGTGCACTGAGACAAAGAACTGTGGCCCAAATGGAAGAACATATCAAAACTCCGTAAAAAGAACTAAGTGACGAGGAGTTAGACAAGCTGTCTGATGCAGAGTTCAAAACACTGGTAATCAGGATGCTCACCGAACTGATTGAGCTCAGTTGCAAAATGAGGGAAAAAATGAAGGCTATACAAGTGAAATAAAGCAAAATATATGGGGAACCAACAGTTAAGGGAAGGAAACTGGGACTCAAATCAATGATTTGGAACAAAAGGAAGACATAAGCATGCAACCAGAACAGAATGAAGAAACAAGAATGCAAAAAACAAACAAACAAAAAAACAAGAGGCTTAGGAACCTCTGGGACAACTTTAAACATTCCAACATCTGAATCACAGGGGTGCCAGAAGGAGAAGAACAAGAGCAAGATATTGGAAACTTATTTGAACAAATAATGAAGGAAAACGCCCCCCAGTCTGGCAAAGGAAATAGAGGTTCAGGAAGTCCAGGAAGCCCAGAGAGTCCCAAACAAATTGGATCCAACGAGGAACACACCAAGACACATCATAATTAAGTTGCCCAAGATTAAAGATAAGGAGAGAATCTTAAAAGCAGCAAGAGTAAAGGAGAGAGTTACCTACAAAGGAGTTCCCATAAGGCTATCAGCTGATTTCCCAAAAGAAACCTTGAAGGCAAGAAGGGGCTGGAAAAAAAGTATTTGAAGTCATGAGAGGCAGGGACCTACATCCAAGATGACTCTATCCAGCAAAGCTTTCATTTAAAATGGAAGGGAAGATAAAGTGCTTCCCAGAAAAGGTCAGGTTAGGGGAGTTCATCATCACCAAGCCCTTATTATATGAAGTGTTAAAAGGACTTATACAACAAATAGAAGATCAAAAACTATGAAAAGTAAAATGGCAAGAAACTCACAACTATCTACAACTGAACCTAAAAGACAAAAACAAAAACTAGGCAAACTTGAATGGGAATGGAATCACAGAAATGGAGACCACATGGAGGGTTATCAGTGGGAAGGGGAGGGGAAGAATGGGGGAAAAGGTACAGAAAATAAGTAGCATAAATGGTAGGTACAAAAAAGACAGGGGGAGGTTAAGAATAGTATGGGAAATGGAGAAGCCAAAGAACGACCCATGGACATGAACTGTGGGAAGGGTTGGGGGAGTGCTTGAGGGTGAGGCGGGCAGTGCAGGGAGGAGGGAGATAAAGGGGAGGAAAAAATTGGGACAACTATAATAGCATAATCAATTAAATATACTTAAAATAAATAAATTATATGTAATTAACATACAATATCCTATTCATTTCGGGCATAAGGGGTTTCAAAATTTTAAGCATTTCTTAGACCCTAAGACCTCCAGTCTGTACTGTACTTTGGGCACCAGCTGGTACAGAGAATCAGATTGCCTGGAACCCCACGGCAGGGGGCCATTTTCTCACCATGCAGATGCACACACCTGAGGCCTTAAAACTCTTAAGTACTGGTGAATGCAGGGGTCTCTGGGTAAAGCATCTTAACATTTGCTGTTTCAATTTTATACAGTAAGATTGAAAAGAGTGAGGGGCAATATTTCTGAAGGAGGAAACATAGGGCATCATGTGAGACTCCATGGAATGTTTCAAGGTCTAGAAAATGATTCATGGCAATTCACCAGTGTTTAAAGTGTCACCATTCCAATTTGAACACAAGTTTGTGTTTTCTTCTGCTTTAAGGAAAAGTTCTCAGATTTAGGTCCATTGGAATTAAGCTGTGAAGATGCTATAGAGCTATTTTCTTTATCTGCTGTGTATCTCTTCTCTCCACTCTGACAGCAGGAGTGAGTCATTCCAGGCCCTACCCCCACACCTGACCGGAGTCAGGCAAGGGAGCAGGTGACCAAGCACATGGTGCTCTTCCCAAAGATGTGTCTGCCGCCGCTGGCGGGGCGCTGTCTTTCTTCTCCGTCTTCATGGTGTTGAACTCAACCTAAGCCCAGTGTTCTTGGAAAACTGAGATGGTTAAGAAATCGCCCCCACACTTTCATGTTCCAGCTTTCTGCAGAGGACTGCTCTTCTTCCTTCGACTTAGACCAGACTCACAGATGACCCCCTTGTTCACCTGTGATAAGGCCAGTCACAGACGCTCAAAATTCTGTGCCTTCTCTCGTAAATGCTTATTTGAACTGTTTGTCCTGCTGAAACTAGCTAGATACAAACATCTGTGCAGCTGACTGAGACGCCCAATTACAAAAACAATTCCCACTGTAAAATCACCCCACCTGGAAGTTGTCTTCAGCTCTGGGGGTGCGCTACCTGTTGCAATAGCCTAAGTAAAACCAGTTTGCTTGTTTGGTTTTCGCCTTCGATTCTTTGATAGGCTATGGAATTGTAAAAGGATGTGTTCCCGAGGTTCCAGTGGCCATACTCCCACTCACGGAGAGAAGTGCAAGGGAACGAGGGCTCCTACTCAGAAGAAGGTAGAGACTAGCCTGTCGTGGTAGGAGACGTCACACCCTTGTTTTGTGCCGAGGTGCCCTGCTCTGGTGTCCACCAGTATCCATCCTTCAAAGCCCTTTTCTACAAGGGTTATTTTGATTTTGGTGTCTCTCACTTGCCACCTGAGTAGCCCTGACTAATAAATTCACCACATTTAAAACTCATCTTGCTACTGCAGTAAGTATCTTCATGTAAAAATGCTGGGGATTAAAATGTATTTTCAAGATTGATCGATGATCAGCTCTTCATATGGTTGTTCAGTGGACTTACTGTGGTGATCATTTTGCTGTATATAATGTTAACGAACAAAATTCAGCCGAGTAAATCCGGAGATCTAATACTGTCTGTGATATTTTAAAATGTGTTACAATTAATTAAGATTCAGTTACCCATATAGGAAATATCTACATTTCCCAAAAGAGAACCTCAAAAATCTCTTTCTGTAGACAGTGGAAAATAACATGCATGATTTTTTTCTTAATCTCTATTTTAATAATACAAGTTTTTCCATAATGAAAATGGATTACCTGGGTTGAAAAAAAATGTAGGGCGGGGTAGGGGGTCTAGATTATTGAAGCTCAAACTGGAATTAAATCATTTTAGCCTCAGGACCCACATCACTGGCAACAGTGCAGTGCAGCGGGTGGGCAGCTGGAGAAGTCTGATGAAAGGGAATTTGTGTGGAAGAAATAGAGCATCTTTCCAAATTTCACATGAACTTTAATAAAATAATCATCATAGATTTGGTAATTAAACTTGGATCTAGAGCACGGAGGTTTAACTTCAACAGAAAAAAGAGAAAGAGCTGAGAGGGGAATTTTCATTTCAGCTGATTTCTTCTCTTTTAATTATACTTAATTCATTATGCTATTACAGTTGCCCTGATTTTTCCCCCTTTGCCCCTCTCCAGCCAGCACCCCCACTCCTTCAGGCAGTCCCTACACCCTTGTTTATGTCCTTTGGTGATGTGTACAAGTTTTTTGGCTACTCCATTTCTTGTATTGTACTTTACATCCCCATGGCTACTCTGTAACTATCTACTGTATTTCTTAATCCCCTTACCTCCTCACCCATTCTCTCCTACACCCCTCCCATCTGGCAATCATCAACATGCTCTCCATATCCATGATGCTGTCTCTGTTCTTTTTATTTTCTTAGTTTGTTTTTTAGATTCAATTGTTGATAGATCTGTATTTTTGTCATTTTATTGTCCATAGTTTTGATCTTCTTTTTATTAAATAAATCCTTTTAACACTTCATATAATAATGGTTTGGTGATGATGAATTCCTTTAGTTTTTCCTTGTCTGGGAAGCTCTTTATTTGCCCTTTGATTCTAAATGATAGCTTTGCTGGGTTGAGCAATCTTGGCTGAAGGTTCCTGCTTTTCATGACTGAATATTTCTCGTCGATCCCTCCTGGCCTACAAAGTTTCTTTTGAGAAATCAGCTGACAGTCATGGGAACTCCCTTGTACATAACTAACTTCTTTTCTCTTGCTGTTTTTAAGATTCTCTATCTTTAACCTTTGGCATTTTAATTATAATGTGTGTTGGAGGGCGCCATCTTGTTCGGGACTTCCTGTTCTTCCTGGACTTATATGTCTATTTCCTTCACCAGATTAAGGAAATTTTCTTTCACTACTTTTTTTTTTCAAATAGATTTTCAATTTCTTGCTTTCTCTTCTTCTTCTGGCACCCCTATGATGTGAATGTTGGATATCTTGAAGTTGTCCCAGAGGCTGTTTACACTGTTCTCATTTTTTTTGGATTCTTTTTTCTTCTTGTTTTTCTGATTGGTTGTTTTTGTTTGTTTGTTTCTTATGTTCCAAATCATTGATTTGATTTTCGGTTTCATCCACTCTGCTGCTGTTTCCCTGTAAATTGTTCTTTATTTCAATAAGTGTATCCTTTGCTTCTGACTGGATGGATCTTTTTTATGCTGCTGAGGTCCTCATTAAGTTCCTTGAGCATCCTTATAATCAGTATTTTGAACTCTGCATCTGTTAGATTGCTTATCTCCATGTTGTTTAGCTCTTTTTCTGGAGTTTTGATCTGTTCTTTCATTTGGGCCATGTTTCTCTGTCTCCTTGTTTTGACAGCCTCCCTGTGTGTGTTTCTGTGTATTAGGTAGAGCTGCTTTGGCTCCATGTCTTCGTAGTGTGGCCTAATGTAGTAGGTATCCTGTAGGGTCCAGTGGCACAGCCTCCCCTATAACCCAAGCTGGGTACTTGACGTGTGTGTACCCTTCGTGTGGGCTTAGTACACCATCCTCTTGTAGTTGAACCTTGGTTGCTGTTGGCAGACCAATGGGAGGGATTTGCCCACACCAGTGAGCTATAAGGACTGGCTATGACCACTGACCACCAACCTCCCCACTCCATGGAGGATCAGCTGTGCAGGAACAGGGTGGTGGTGCTCCGATGTAGTCTGTTGCTGTCCACTGTCCACTGGGTGCACAGGCCCTGGGGTATCCTGGGTGGTACAGGCAAGTGTAAGCCCCCACCTGTGTTTTGCCTGGGGCATTCTGCCTGAGTTATAAAGAAACCTGAGATGGCTGCTACTTGTGCTGGGCTTTGAGATTCCCACATGAAGCCAAGCTGTGAATCCAAGCTGGCTGCTGCTAGTGCCAGGCCTGGGTCTCACTGAGGCCAGCTGTTACTTGTTTGATAGGATTTAGGAAGTTGTGAAACAGGAGCCAAGAGCAGCCATTCATATGGAAAAGCAACTGGGAGGGCCCGTAATTTGGGTGGGGCAGAGTCTTTGGGGATCTCCAAAGCGGATCAAACAGTATTAGCCAGGTTAATGTAGCCTCAGATATTCCACCAGATTACTGGCTCTGTGGGCGGAGTGTTTAGCAAAGAGACAATAGCCTCTACTTACCTTGATGCCAGACACTTCAGTTTCTCCCAGTATGCCATTGGTGCCATTCAAGCTGCTACCACAGTGCTGGACTCAGAGGGAGTGAGTCTGAGCAGGTGAGTCCACGTGTGGGTTCTTTAAGAGGAACTGCTCTGTGCTCCAGAAGTTTCTTCCACCAACTCAGTAACCACTGATTTTTGCAGCCAGAAGTTGTGGTGACTTATCTTCCAAGCACTGGAACCCTAGGCTGAGGGGCCTGGTGTGGGGCTGAGACTCCTCGATCTGGAGATATCCCTCCTGAATGTTTATCCACCGCACGTTGGTGTGGGACCAGCCCATTCTGTTTCTGTGCTCCTCCTACCATCTGGATGGATGTGGTTTCTTTAATTCCGTAGTCGTCAGACTTCCATTCAACTCAATTTCCAAGGGTTCCAAGTTATGGTGGTTCTATATTTTAGTTGTAATTTTGACGTGGTTGTGCGAACAGGTGAGCCGTGTCTCCCTGTGCCACCATCTTGCCATTTCCTTTGCACTTATTCTGTGCCCTTTCTAAATTTTTGACCATTTGTAGGCCTTTGCAAAAACACTGTTACCTTTACCATTGTATCTAGATGTGACAAATTTACATGGGAAGATCTTATAGAACAGCCCCACTACAGGAGATAATGTACATCTTTTGTTTTTTAATGCTCACCATTCATTCCTTGAGATATTCCACTAGTCTTCCTCATTCTGGTGTGCTACTGATTGTGAGATACCAAGATCCTTACAGCTGTCATTAGCACCTAAAAAAGTTGTCACTTTCCCTGTGACTAGAGGGATGGGTACACGTTGAGAAGTCAAGTAAACTCTTGCCGGGGAACTTGGCTGTTGAGATGAAGCAGGAGTAGAGGTGCCGGGGTGTGGGCCCGACTGCCTGCTGGCAGAAGCCTAAAAATGGAGCACACAGGTTCTCTGTACTAAGGTCTGGACTTTTCTGGTTCAAGACCTTCTCAAGACTGAATGTGCAACTCCTCCTTCTAAACTATGGGCTACCCAAGAGACTGCCAATCAATTCTTTGTTTATTTAGCCAAAGTTTTGTTTTGTGTTTCTTGTGATTAAATCCTAACTGATAAAAGGGAACTAGTTCTGTAGTATCTCAAAATAAACAAAACCGGTTGGGAGGAGAGGGAGCTGTGTCATGGGAAGAGCTCCAGAATGAGGCTCTTGAATAAATTATTTAGTGAAGATGGGCTGAGTCTCAGTAGAGACTTCTAGTAGGGGCTTCAGTGGGCTTAGAGAACCGGGTAAACTTGGCTCCAATAACCAGGGTCTGATTCTCAGTCTCTTCATTTGTAAAATAGAAGTAAGTCCTACTCCCAAGGATTCTTTGGACCAACCCGAACCATCTTAATTGTAAAAGGAATTTACTGAAGGGAAGTTCTGATGACCCGAAGAATGCGAGGAGAAAACAATCGGATCTAGGTAGGTCTTTTTCTCTCCGTCTCTCATCTCTGCTTCTCTCGGCGTGTCGACTTCCTTCTCTGCTTACTGCAGTTCAGTTTAAACCCCCAGCGAGGGAACCAGCAAATCCTGGACACACAACCACACAGCTTTACGATCCTTTGATGATGCTACATCATCATAAAGTGTTGCATCAGGTCCCAACGACTCCACAGGGCCCAAGTAGCTGTGTCTAAAGATAAGTGAATGTGACACAGCTTTTGAGTATTTAGTTTTCAAGCCCACTTAGAAAGTGGCAATAATTGAGGATGGCAGCTCTCAGCCCATTCCAGGGAACATCAGGTACCGCTCTCAGCCTGACACCCAGAGGCGGTTGGAAAAGCCACCCTTTTTTCACTCAGAGAAACAGCCTCAGACCCACATAGGCCCAAGCACCTTTCAGCTAGACCCCATGTGCGGCCACCTCACTTCACAAAACTGTGTTCTCCCTGTTCGAAACCTCTCCCTTATTTAGCCAAGTTAGTCCATTTTTTTTACCCTACTAGAAGGAGAGCTATTTTTGTTATTGTTGTATGCAAAGGCATGTGAAGGAAGAACCCACGTCTGATTTCGCACCAGGGAAAAACAAAATTTTTTCAGTAGTAGCTACTAATCTTCAAGGAAAAGAATGATTCCAAATTCCAGGACAAAAGGGAGGATCATTTCTCTCTTCTCTTCTGATTCTGGTGGAGCTAGTTTTCACCAAGCTCAGCATCACTGCCTTGTGCAAACACCTTTATTTGTGGAGCAGGACCAGCTCCCTAACATATAGGGCCCAGTGCAAAATGCAAATGCGGGGCTTCTCATTCAAAAGATAGTAAGAATTTCAATGGCAACAGGAGGGCATTAAACCAAGTGTGGGACTTTACTAAGCACAGGGCCCTTTGTACTGCAGTTTGCTGGCCCACAAAGTGGGCTCTGGTCTGTGCTCGGCTCTCCAACCACAGGTGCTCATGAACAGGTCAGGGTCAGGGCCGGAAATAAGCCCCTGACCAAAAGCAGCCCAGTCCAGAGAGATGCAACTCTCCCTCCAGCACGTGCCTTTTACATCCATCCCTCTGTGAGTTCTTTGAGGCATCTTACAGAACTGGAAGACACTTGGGGGACGTTTTCCTAGAATTGAAGAATAGTCTTCTTAAAGATTAGTAGTGTTTGTTCTTGCCAGATAAAAATTACTCTCAGCTTTCACAGGAGTTTTTCATTTTTTGCAGCTTCTGCCCATTAAGGTTTACAAAACAGTACCTGAATTTTAGCCAGGGCCCTCTCGACAAAACTGAGGGTCCCTCAAGCCCGTAGGCCTTAGTGGGAAACAGCTACATCAGCTTGGTGCCACCACTAAAAAAGCAAGTTGCTCTGTGTGTGTGTGTCCCCGATGTTGAACTGTCCTGAAGCTTTTTTTTTTTTTTTTCAGGTTTCCACATACTTTTATTGGGAGGTTTTGTTTTCTATGAAATACACTAGAGGTTGGGGAAGTTGAAGCTTTTAATTAATTCTTTTTTAAAAAAAATTTATTGGTTCTAGGGAGAAGGGGAGGGAGGAAGAAAAAGAGGAAGAGAAACATGGATGTAAGAGAGAGAGGCCGATTGGTTGCTTCTTGCACGTGCCCCGACTGGGGACCAGACTTGAAACCTAGGCATATTCCCTGACCCAGAATCAAACCAGTGACCTTTTGGTTTACAGGATGTTGCCCAACTGAGCAACACTGGCCAGAACTTCTAATTAATTCTTGTAGGCTTTCCAGGTGCGCAACCAAACTATCACAAAAAAATCATCATTTGCCTCCTCCTTTTGATTTGTTATACCTCATTCTGTATCCTACCTTTTCACACTCATAATGCAGTTTCTTTAAAAAATTAGCTAACAAAAAAACTTAATATTGTTTTGTGGGAAACTTAAAAACTTGAGAATAAAGCTGAGCTAGGGAAGTAAATGCCTAGGAGCAATTTAAAAATTGAAGGGAAAAAAGGACTAATTAGGAAAGACTTGCTTTAACAGGTATCAAATATCTTATAATTACCCCATGGAAATTAACACAATGACAGAAATCCCAGTGCAGATAGATCTTTGGAAGAAAATACAATGTCCAAACAAAATGTGCATATACAGTATACGAGAGAGTGGCATTTCAGATCAGTGAAGAGGTGATCGATTGGGTGGGTGGGCTGGGGTGGGAGTAAAGGACAGAAAACTGTACTTGAACAATGATTAAAATAAAATTAAAAAAATACACAGGAGGAAAAAAAAGAAGTGATAGATTATTTAGTAAATGGTGTTTCAAAAAGTCAAAATTAGGATTAAGAATATAACCATAATTGTAATGAAAAGAATTAAGTAAAATAAAATATTGTAATAATCTTGGGACGTAGAAGGCTACTCTAAGCATCAGCCAAATATAGGAACCCATAAAGAAAAAGACTGTTAAAAATGCCTATATAACAATTTAATGTCTCCGTAGAGAGTAAATGATCACAAAGTTAAAAGACAACAGACAAAATAGGATGATATTTGTAAAATATAAAGCAAAGGGTTTGTATGTAAACTATTAAAAGTTTTACAAGTCAATATTAAAAAGATAAAAATCCAATAGAAAAATAGGCAAAGAATTTGAGCAGACAATTCATGAAGGATAGTCTTCAATGATACTATGAAAGGTATTTAACCTCATCAAGAACATATCATACTGGTTTATTCGATAGGCAAAAGTAAAAGTTTGACCATTCCCAAGTCTTGTGAGGAAGCAGTTCTGAGTACAATCTGTTAAGAGGGTAATAGATAATAATATCTTTCAAAATTCAAAGTGCTCAAACCCTTTCACCCAGCGATTCTACTTCTAGGAAGTCATCTTACAGGGATACAGTGCATGCTTAAAAATCTGTTTATTCTATCTTTGTAATAAACGATGTAATTGTTCAACAATAGGATACTGGTTGGATAAATTGTGGAATAACCAGGTAATTCATATAACATAATCATAAAAAGAATGAATTAGATACTAAGATTCCCTTTTTTTTTTTTTTTGCAAACAAGATGTGCTGAAAGGTCACACGATATCACCTCCTGGATCTCCCAATGCTAAATCAGTTTTTACCCCCTTACACGTAACTATAATACTTTTGTTTTGTTTTTGAAGATTTTATTTATTTATTTTTAGACAGAGGGGAAGGGAGGGAGAAAGAGAGGGAGAGAAACATCAATGTGTGGTTGCCTCTCAGGCACTCCCCACTGGGGACCTGGCCCCCACAATGCAGGTATGTGCCCTGACTGGCAATCAAACTGGTGACCCTTTGGTTCTCAGTCCAGTGCTCAAGCCACTGGGCCACACCAGCCAGGGCTTGTTTTGTTTTTAAAGATTTTATTAATTTATTTTTAGAGAGAGGGGAAGGGAGGGAGAAGCAGGGAGAGAAACATCAATGTGCAAGAGATACATAGATTAGTTACCTGGCCGGCAACTCAAGCATATGCTGTGACTGGGAATCAAACCAGTGCCCTTTGGTTCACAGGCCAGCACTTAATCCCCTGAGCCACACCAGTCAGGGTTACAATATTTTTCTTTAGCATATTGATGTGCATTGGACATTGCCTCTGTTTAGTTTCTGATGAAAGCTCTACGTGCACAAGAAGTTTCTTTGTTCAATGCTTTATCCTCAGTTCCTAAAACATTTTAAAGTCTATCAAAGTCCAGCTATTGTTACTATAGCAAGAACGTTTTACACAACATTGATGTAACCTGGCAGTCAAGAAGAGTAGACTGGACTGGGCACACCTGACCTATAGTAGTCAGTTGGGGTAGTAGATGCCATTGAGTGAGCATTCAAAATGCCTGAGGGAGTAGAGCAAGTGATCTACGTCACATTTTGCGTTAAGCTTGAACAATCAACACGGAAACTATTCAGATAATTCAGAAGGTCACAGCTATGGGCAACTGGTGACTGACAGCTGCATCAGACAATGTGCCTGCCCGCTGGTACATCACTTCTTGTGTAGAGGTTTTTTTGCGAAACATCAAATCACGCAGGTGGCTCCGCCCCTCTACAGCCCAGATTTGGTGCCCTGTGACTTCCCGCTTTTCCAAAAACTAAAATCACCTTTGAAAGGAGATTTCAGACTGTCGATGAGATTGAACAAAATACGATGGGGTAGCTGATGACAATTGGGAAAACTATGTGAGGACCCAAGGTGCCTGCTCTGAAGGGGAATGAGGCATCATTGTGCTATGTACAGTGTTTCTTGTATCTTGTATCTTCTTCAGTAAATGTCTCTGTTTTTCATATTACATGGCTGGATAACTTCTGGACAAATATATGTTATATCTTTCAAAGAATGTGGATTTAAAGCAATAAAATTTCTATAATCTGACACAAAATAGTTAAAATATCCTAAAATAATTATTTTTGTTATCTTTTACCTATTGGCAAAGAAGCTTTACTTATATAGTATCACTTAGCCTTTATAATGTCTGAATGAAAAACATAAAAATACAAATAGTTAACATATTTTCACTTTATGATTTACTAAAGGCAATCTTTCAACTGATTGTCTCCATCCAAGGTTGGTTGAATCTGCGCATACAAAGCCTATGGATGGGAAAGGAAACTGTATTTATCTGGGAAAAAAAATCCACATATAAGAGCACCCGCACAGTTGGAACTGTTCAAGGGTCAATTGTACAAGTCAGTCCTCATCCTTTAAAAACCTGTTCAAGACAGACCACCGGCCTCACCCTTCTGCAAACTAGAGACTCACACCCCAGATACTACACCCACTGCTAGCCCCCCGAAGCCAAGGAGGCTAAACTAGCTCCGCCCACGCCTGCGTCCTCCGGGGTTCGAGTCCCCGCCCAGGCAGGGAGTTTTCCCAAAACCCAGCGCGGCAGGCCTCAGCCGCGCTAAGATGGCGACTCCCATGCATCGGCTCATAGCCAGGAGACAAGCGTAAGTGAGGGCCCTTGTCGGGTGGCGGGGCCGGCGGCGGGGGGCGGGGAGAAGCGCGTCAGCGGGTGTCGGATCCTCAGTGGGGACCGGCAGAGCGTGGCCGTTTTTTTTATATGTTGCGTGCTCCCGGCTCGGGCGCAGGCAATAAATTTGGTGTCCCCGGACTTGCGATTTCGTAGAAGACGTCTGCATAGGGTGCCCGGGGTGGGACCTGTGGGTGGGGGGTCTAAAGGGAGCCTCGAGTTTGGTTTCCCTGAAGGGGACGCAGAGGAGTTAGTCATTACGTGGTTTGTGCCCCTCTGCCCACCGAGCCGTCCAGCCCACTTGTGGCCAGGGGAAGCCTGAAGCCCTGATGCCGGCTCCTTACTCTGGCCACGTAAACCTTCAGCCTTGTATACGCAGCCGGGAGGCTTGCTGGCGTTTCCTGCCCCCTTCCTGTCGCCTGCCCTAGGACAGCCTGAGTATAATGCTGACTTCTCCCAAGCTATCGTATCACTTTGAGCCACTCATTCTCTTATATCAACATTAATTTGTCCATTACCTGCCACTCGGTGCCAGAATTTGTGTATAAAGAAAAAAGGATTTAAACAGACGAACCCCGCTTTTGGGAAGCTTACATTCTGGTGGTGGGCAGAGTCGATAAGCTAAACATTTTGAATAAATAAATACAGTGGTGATGAGAACTTTGAAGGAACTAAGGTGGTGGAGAGAGAAAAGCCTCGGTTAAGTTGTTTGGCCAGGACAGTTATTCCTGAAGAGGTGACGTTTGAACACAGATTGAGAGTGTGTGAAAGGAACCGGTCATGCGTGGATTTGGGGGAAGAACACCCAGACAGTGGGGTAGGAACGAAGTTAATTTTTAAGAACTCAAAGGTGGCCATTGTGGCCAGTGAGCGAAAGAGCTGGCAGGAGAGATTGGCGATAGACAGACAACGCAGGAGTCATCCCAGATAACCCTTTTACAGAAAGCCTTCTTTCTTCTACCAACCTGTGCACCCAACGTGTACTTCTTTTTCATTCTCAGCATTTCATGCCGTCGTCATTTGCACATCAATAATACATTGCTTACATTCTGCTAACATGTATGTGTTTATATTTCTTTTAATATTTATATTGTTTTATTCCAAGAGCCCTGGTCATTCTCGTTTTCCCTCTACCAGACTGTCTCACATGCCAGCTGAGAAGAGTTCTTTGAGCAGAAGGATTAAAGACTTAGAGAGTCAGAGCATGTGGTGTGCTTGGTGGAGGAAGAAGGCTTTGAAGTCAGTTGTGAGATCAGGAATGCAGTGATAACAATAATAAGCATCCCAAATGACATCACTAGGGTCCACTCTCTCACTCTCAGGTTTCTTCTTTAGGGCGTTGGTCCCACACGTGTATAGGTTCAGTCCTTTGGTGTCAAGATGGTTACAGTATCAGGATCCTTTGTATCCTCTCCACTTCCAGTTGATGGCGTCTCATTGGTCTCAATTGGGTTAGTTGCCCAACCTGGAACCAAGCCTGTGGCATCATGAAGCTCAGATTGACTTAGATCTTATGCTGTTCCCACTACAGTTGATTGGATCTCTACAAATCAGTGGGGAGCTAGATGGGTAGGTCAGAGGAAGCGATGAGTGCTAGATTGGCAAAACCAACCAATGTCCGCTCTGAATATGGGGGGGAAGTAAGACTTTTGGCACCTAAAGGATATTGCTATTTCTTGTTTCAGAAGTATCAGAAAGTTATACAGATGTTCTGTTTCTATAGTATACTTGTATTTGGTACACATCTACACAGAAGTAAAGGACAAAGTTGACCTTGAGCACTCCTGGTCCTTTGGGGAAGTAAACACATGGTGTGATAAACGCTGTCATGGTATATGAACCGTGAGTCCACAGGCAGTCGAAGGAGGGCCTTTAGAGCCTGGGGTCCAGGGTTGGGAGAATTTGGGGAGTGTTTTTTGGGGGAAAGCAGAGGAGAGGCCTTTGCTTTTAACTTTATATATGTCAAATTGTTTTAATTTTATTTATAAACAGCATATATTATTTCTATACAAACAAGTTTTAAACTGCTTTTAAGTTAGCCAGGAGAAGTGAGGAAGTACTGTTGTTTCTTTTAAAGTCTTCAGACTATCAGGGAAAAATAAGGGGGAAAAAAGAGCCTAAATCTGAATGCCCTGTGTGGCAGATCTGTCAGGGTGTTAACTTTAAATTACTGGAAATTAGCTCATTTTCACTTTTTAAGTTATAATCACACGTACTCATATTCACGTAAGTAGATTGTGGAATCTCGGCACTAGTGATGTCATCACTTCTACTAAACCTTTTGCTGCATTCCACTGCTGCCTTTTCAGGGTAGTCATCTCGCTTTGGCCAGAAGACCTCTGGTAAGGATGTACACGCCTCCTGAAGTGGCCTGTTACATTTTTCAAATCTATCAAAAAGTTTATGTTGAGCTGAAAGGAAAATAATATTTATGAAGCTAAACCCTGCTCCCTTCTAACTTCCCAGCTTATGACCTAAACTGATTTCAGTTGGCTTTTTCCATTTGAATTGCTGTCAAGTCATACTTCCCATCTTGTACTTCTACTGATTTTTCTGAACTTGAATATCAGATTTACTTTTACCCTTGTTAAATTTCATCTTGTTAGATTCAGCACAGAGTTCCAGCCTGTCAAGACCTTTTTGGATCCTGATTCGGTCACCCGTTGTGTTAGATATCCCTCCCAGCTTCGTGTCAACTGTAGAGTTGATAAATATGCACATCTGTGTTCTGTATAACAAAGGTGAACTAGACCACACTGAGGGCCAGCCCTGCAGGCCATCCCTGGATACCTACCTATATATAATTTATTTCAGCCTGTTAAAACAGTATTCTTTGCTCATGACGTTCAACTGATCTGCTTAACTGTTCTGTTTTTTTAGTATATTTTATTGATTATGCTATTACAGTTGTGCCATTTCCTCCCTTTTAGTCCCTTCCACCCTGCACATCCCCTCCTACCCTCATTGTCTTGATGTGCCTGTTATGCAGTGAGGGGCAGAGCCTTAGGTATTCACCAGGTCGAGGCAACCCACATCTCTGGGTTGTGATGCTGTATGTGGGGACCAGGTCAAGGAAGGAACAATGGCTCTTGCTCCGCCCTCTGCTGGATTTCAATCACTTCCTTTGCTTCCCACAAGCAAAGTGGACCCTTCTGGTGCTGATTCCCAGGTGGGTGGGCTTGCGTGCATCCTGGGACCCTGTGGGTCTCTCCAACAAACTCTCCTGTGAGGCTGGGAGTTTCTTCCACTGCCACCTCAACCCCCACAGGTGTTTTCAGTCGGTGTTTTGAGGCTCCATTTCCCTTCACTGGAACCCTGGTTGCATGGTCTGTCTCGCTCCGCAGTTGTTCCTCCCAGTTTATCTGCACATGAATGTGGGACCACCCGCTCCACAGCCACTGCCTGGCTGGATCTGCCAGCTGCCAACTTGCTGTGAGTCCTCTCCGCGTGCCTGTCTCCACCCCTCCTACTGGTCTGGATGAGTGTTTCTTTTTTAACTCCTTGGTTGTCGGGCTTCCATATAGTTCAATTTTCTATCAGTTCTGGTTGGTTTTTGTTTTTAAATTGTTGTTGTCCTTCTTTTGATTGTGAGAGGAGGCAGTGTGTCTATCTATGCCTCCATCTTGGCCGGAATTCTAATTGTTCTGTTTTGTTCACAAGGGTACTGTGACTTGCCAGAATGCCCTACTGAATTGAAGTAGTCACCCAAAAGGCGATACGGCATTAGTCTGTAAAATTTTGATACCTAGTGGCCGTGGCTTTTCTTTCTGAATCAATTTAATAAACCTAGCCAGAATTTTGGCTGGGATGGATGTTAAGTTCACTGGTCTACTTTGTGGAATCTACCCTTTTCCCCACTTCTAAAATCCAAACGGCATTTGCCTACTTCCGGTCTTTCAACACCACTCGTGTATGCCATAGTTCCTCAGGTTACCAGCAGCGGCCCAGCAGCTTCACCTGGAAAATCTCTGGTAGGTCAAGGAGCAATCACCCAGACATGTGACTTAAACACATTCAGAATGTATAGGGTCTGTGTTACTTCCTCCTCAAATATCGTGGACTTCAGTTGTACTCTTTTCATTCTATGTATAATTGTATCTGGGTTCCAACTGAAGCAAAATAAAATAGTCCTGCTCGTTCTTTTAGCCCATTAACATGATATTGGTGGCCTGTTTGCCTAGCACGCCAAGTAGTAAACCTATCCCTTTTTTGATTCTTTGTGCTTTCAATATAACTAAAACACAAAGTGAAACAATTTCTGGTGTTCTTGGTATTTTTCACTAGTCTCAATCAGCTCATTTGGGCAGGCTTTCAGATATTTCTCTTATAGGCCTTTTCCAACCAACAGACAAACCTGTTGAGATTTTATTGGTATTACTTTGAATCTGTAGGTCAGTTTGGGGAGAAAGGACATTTTTACAGTATTGAGTCTTCCAATCTGTGAACAAGGTATGTCCCTCTATTAGCTGTTTGTCTGAGTAAGTAATGTTTGTTTCTTTTCTGCATAAAAGACTTGCACGTATTTTCTTCGATTTATTTCTAGGTATTTGGTATTTTTCAGGATATTATAAATATCACCTTTTAAAATTTCATTTTAACTTTTTATTATATAGAAACAATTCATTTTCACGCATTGACCTTGTATGTTTCACAGCGTTCAGCAGACTGAATCCTACCTGCTGCATGTTCTTATATGCGTGCAAGCCAAGAATGTTACCTACGTATGTATGTTGGTATATGTGATCAATTTGATAATAGGGAACACTGACTTTGACCTTCAGTTGGTGAAATGTGTTTCTTCAAAGAGGAACTCCATTCTTCCCATTAGTAAACCTCTTCTACCTGAAATATTTTTATTAACAAAACATTCCTGGAATTTTTTTTCTCTCCTATTATATGTCTACATATTATCCTTACTCTTGCCTCTTGGTCTGTAAAACCTAAAATATTTACTACATGACTCTTTACATTTGCTGACCCTAGTCCAAAGGCTTGCTAATTCAAATTATTTCATAAATTTTATCTGTAGATTCTTTCGGATTTGCTGTGTACATAATATGTCACCAGTGAGGAATAACAATTTTATTTCTTCCTTTCCAATTCTTTCATTTATTCTATGTATGTATTTATTTTTGCTTGCTGCATCTTAATCCAATTGCAGGAACTGGGATTTTCCTCAGTCTCTAGTTGTCTGCAAACTGGGCTGCGGTCCGTATGTGGTTGGCCCCTTCTCCTCGGGGACAGCCCCTCGGAGCCCTGATGCTGGATACAGACTACAGGGCCGATCTCCTGGGTTTCCATCTTCTTCCACATCTCGACTTGGTTATTCTTTACCTTCTCGTTAGCTCTCTGATGCCTCAGGCAGATGGTTTTAAATGTTTTCACTGTCTTTTCTAGTTGTCAGCCTCAGGGTTGTCTGAGTTCCCGCCTTGCTGCGGTGGAGCTGAAGAATGAAGGTTTGAGCTCAATTCTGTCTGAACCTCATGGTCCTGTGCTGTCTTGTGATTAAATCTAACATAAACCAATTAAAGTGCGAAATGATGTTTGTTTCTATTTAAAACTAAACATCATTTTACACTTTCTGTTGTTGATGATTTTCAGGGAAGACTATGGCAAATCCAAATTTTAAGGCCTGTATTCTGATTTTTGTTCTGTAGTGAAGCAAATAAGCAACATGTAAGGTGTCAGAAATGTTTGGAATATGGACATTGGACGTATGAATGCACAGGAAAAAGAAAATACCTACACAGGCCTTCAAGAACAGCAGAACTAAAGAAAGCTTTAAAAGAAAAAGAAAACAGATTATTACAACAAAGGTAAGTTTATATGTGGTATCCAAAGGAATATTTTAATTTATATTTATAGAATTTATCAAGGGCCTAAAAAGTAGTAGTATATTTAAGTGTCAATGTCAGCTCTATCACATAAAGGTAAGTACTGTTATTAATCCCCATTTTACAGGTGAGGAAACCGAGGCATGGAGAGGTTCAGTAACTCATTCAGTGTCACATAGCTAGTAAGTGGAAAAATTAGGTGTTCAACCAACCAGTCTCTTCAGAACGTATGCTCTTCATCATTTTGCTTTGATGTCTCAAGTACCAATGACGTGACAACAGAGTACTATGAGGTAGATTTTGTGAGCTGATAGGAAAAGATAACCAAGATAAGTATCCAAGATACTTACATTAAGTATGTAGACCAAGTAGAGAACAGTATACATAATATACTATCATTTATGTTAAAGAATTAAAAAGGAATAGTGGGATGTTTTTTGAAGACATAAATGACCGATAGATAATAGTAGTTCCTTTTTAAAAGGAGAACTGGGTAAGAAAGTAGTGGAAATTTGTTATTTACCCTTTGATGTCCCTTGAATAGAGTCTTTAAAATCCCTATGAAGTAAGTGAGTGTACACATTCTAGAGAAACTGAGATAGGAAGGGATCGGGTTGGCATAGGGCTA
>PVIA01016408.1:0-19048 GCA_004024845.1 Tonatia bakeri | reverse complement strand
AAACCCCTCCACCCGGCTCCGAGGGCAGCCCCCGCCCCCCGCCACTCAAGCCCCCTAGCGCGCGCGCGCGCCCCAGACGCTCGGCGGACCAATCCAAGAGGAGGAATGGCTTCTTCGCACCGCCCCCACGACCTCTCACGCAGCGGCGTACCCGGTTTCCTCCCCCACCCCTTCCTTCAACCAATCAGGGAACGGATCCAAGGGAGCGCGCGAGGTTTCCTTCCCCGCGTACCCGTTCTCACCGTTTAACGGCTGCGTCTCGCGACAATTCTAAAGTGACCTTTCCCCTCCCTCCGGAGTTCCACGCACGCTAGGGACAGTGGGAGGGGTAGGTCTCGCGAGGTTGTTGGAGGGAGAAAAACGCACCTCTTTTCCCGCCTCGCGCGCTCCCTGGTGTGGCTGCGCGCGCACCTGCCTCCCTGAGGAGCCGCTAATGCCACAAGGGCTGTATCTTTTCTTAAGCCAGCGAAGTAGCCCCGACGTTTTACTTCCTCCACCCCGATCCCACTTTCCTGTATGTAGCCTTTCTGTCCCCAGCGTTGCCAGGTCTTGCAGGGAGAAGGGGATTTTTTTTTTTTGAGCTGTCGCTTCTCCTTTAAGAAAAAAAGCCCGTCGCTTGCCGGATGAAAGTCTCTGAAAAAATGGCGGCTGTGGAACAGAGGCGGGGTCGTGAAGGCAGAGGACCCGCCTCTTCAGTGCATGCGCATGGTCAACTTGCCCAAAGGCATCCTGGGATATGAAGTCCTACTTATCCTATGGCTTTGGAAAAAAACGAAACCAGAGGCGAAGAGGTTGCTGGGAGTTTTTGAGGATGAATGGGAAAAGTAGTTTAGTGTTACCACAGTCCGAGTGTGCTTTTCTCGGGACGCAGTGTTTCCGGGTTAAGTCGAGACGTCCGAGCACATCCCGGCGCAAATTTTGAGCCAGTTGCTTGTCAGGATTTCCTGAGCTTTTTCCTACTTCGTTTTTTGGCATTGGGAAGCATTTCTAGGGTGGTTACGTAATAGCCCTTGCCTTGGTTTTGTTTAAATGGCATCTCCTTTAAACAAGCTGGCGTTCGTGTCTGCAATATTCACCTCGTCATCCTGTGTCTGACCCACCAACCTGTGAGCCCCTGGAGATCAGGGACTGAATCTGGCTCTATCGGATCCTCGGGGGCCTACACACCAATTATTTGATTCTTAATAAAAGTTGGTGGAAGGAATTGTGGAGTTGCGTTTCTACTAGACATTCTCGACCAAGGTGCTGATGTAGACTGCCTAACTTGGCTGTGATCTCTGGGCTGGAGGGTAGTTGTTAGCGTGACTAGAGTCACCAATCCGTAGAAACTGAAGCCCTCCCTCAGGCTCCCCGCTCTGAAGTCACTTGCTTCTGCGGTTTTTAGATGTTTCTGCTGCACAGGAAGCACAGTCAGATCAGCAGCTCTGTCAAAATTTCTTTTCTGCCCAATAGCATATGCAGCTAAATTGTCCTAATGCGATAAACGGGAGTTTCCATTTGCTTATCTGAGAGTTGCATTTGGTGATGGGAGTGGGCCTCTGCATTCCTTCCTTCCTTTCTTTGATCCGTTGTAATCAGGGAGGGATTTTTAGGACTACTTTCTCACTCCTGGAAAATAAAGTATCCGGGGATAAAATGCCCAAAGAAAGCTGATGGAAACAAGATCTGGGGAATCCAAATTTCACATTAATCATTCAGTTAAAGCTGAACATACAGTCCAGTATTTGCATACCAAGTGCCGAAATGCATTTTTCCTTACAGTACTTTGGCTCGGTTACCACTTTAGATTAGGCGAATGTTTTCTATTTTCCATTGAGTGTTTTGCACTTTTATGGGACTAATGGCATTTCAGTTATAAAAAATGGCACAGTGCAGATGGGAATTTTTTCAAACCCATGTTCACAGTATGCGGGCTTTTGGGACAGTACTGACATCCAATGGCTGCTCAAAGTAATGCAGAGTGGGAATCTCCATTAAAAAGTCTTCACTCACTAGGGAGTGTAGAATGAATTATTTCTTTAGACCATCTTTAAAAAAAAAAAAGACTACTCATACAGGAGAGTTCACAGGCTTTGAAGTTAAATGTGGATTATATTTCTGTAGAAAAGTTACCTATTATATCAGTTTAGCAAGTTACTATTCCTTGAATCTATTTCACCACTGGTAAAAGTGGGGGTAATATCAATTTCACAGAACCATAATTATAGTTCTTTACGTACTGTCTTTCCATAGTAGGCCTTGTAAGTATTTTATTTTGTTCAAAGTGAATGAAACCACTGGTGCAGAAAACTGCTGTAAAACACTGTAACTAAGCAAAGAATTATGCTTAACTCAGATGTCTGCAGCTTAACACCTGGTATCTTAAATCTTTCAGTCTCATTTCTTCTTGACCCCTGTAGTTGTTTGCATTTTGGACTACTGAAATAAACAGGCCCCAAGAATCAAAAGGTGAATATGCCTTTGCCTTATTTAATGGATTTACTATCTATTCAGAAAATCAGATAAACATAATTTTTAGAAAGTTAAATAAAGACAGCAAAATGAATTGGGTACTGGCTAACTCTGATGGAAATTTTATGAAGCAAACCATGCCTCCATGGTCCCCCAGCTTCACAGAACAACAAAAAAGCAAGTTTTCTAATGCATAGTAGAAGTGGGATACTCACATTAGAAAAAAACACAAGTGCAAATCTGCCATTCTCATGAATTCAAGATTTCAAAATCAATTTGAATCTTGTCCTGGCCAATGTACCACCAGAATTCTGATTTCAGGTACCCACCTCTCTGTTAGTCCCATTTTAAAAATTCTGACCTACAAAAAAAGAAAAAAGAAAAGAAACTCACCAAATCAGAAGAGAGGAAGTGCTAAGCAAATATAGGAACCAAAAAGGGTTATAGAGGCTGCTTCACGCTGTCTCATTCAGTTCCTTTGCGGTCCTCTTCTTCAGCACAGACCAAAGCAGTTCCTTACAACCTGTGGCACCAGAGCACCTTGTGTGTGTGACAATGGAAGAATTGGGTGAGTGAGGAGTTTCTTGGAAGAGAAACTCTGTGGGAATAAAGACTTGCCTGCCATCTGCATGTGTGCTAGGCATACTGCTAGGCAGAAGGAGGGTAGTGCTGGAAGATTTTCACTTCTCTCCTGACCTCACCCCACTAAGAATAAAGCATGAGGAACTAGGATTGTTTGGGGGAAATATAGGTTCACTGTTTCGGTGGCACAAAGGGCAGAAAGTTGGGTGCTAACCACAGAGTAAACTCTGCACAAATACTTTTGGATTGAATGGTGATTGAAATGGTCATTTTATTATGGGCATTTGCTCCTTGGGAGCTACTGATATCGTAGAGTGATTGATCACACAGTAGGCAACAGCAGAGATGTGATTTGGGGAGAAAAAGAAAGAAAAGAGTGTAATGAGGAGAAGAAACAGAAGTATAAGAATGAGGGATTCACAGAGGTTGGAGAAAGGCCAGGGTGGTTTGATTCGTTCTGTGACTTAGTATTAAATCAAGATGACATAGCACTGTATTTTGTTGCTCAGCTTTTTATTCAGAGAAACTGAAGAAACAGATTACTGTGGCCTGCAAATATGTTACCTCCTCCCTTTCCAAAGTAATTAAAACTAGCAGTGAAACTATTGACCACATTGCTCAAGAGAGGTCCCTGATTTTAAATCTTTGGAGTAACTTAAGGTTTGTCATTCTTGGGAACGCATTCCATATCCTTTGCCAACTTTTGTTGCTGACATCCTTATTAACATGACTAACACTAACCCAATTCCAAGCTGTATGAATTCCACAATGTCCTGAGTTTTTGTATGCTTGGGGTATGTCAAAAGAGCAAACGACAACAAAAAACACACCTCTTGCACATTCTTTTTAAAAAATTGTTTGCAGTGTAATTTGAGAGCTGGAGGAGTAGAGGAAGGAGGGCAAATTAAAGGAGGGAACAGGAAAAGGTGGTGTTTGATAAATATGATTGAACTGTTTTGAAGGTAAAGTCTATTTTGACACTTAGAGTAGAATCCAGATTCTTATCCTGTGTGAGGGTTAGGGAATTTCACATTTCCACCTGAGTTCCACTAGAATCTAGCTCTGCTTTATTTTATTTTAGGGATATGTAATGGACTTCATGTAGGTAATTAAAAAGTGTACTAATACTTTTTCAGTAACTTAGGCTAAAACTAGACATTTTTACATGTTAATCATTTTAGTGTCTGAAGCAATCCTTTAAAATGAGTATTATCCACTTTTTGTGTCAAAGTGAGAAAACTAAGAAAAACAAAATAACTAGTTCAGTGTCACTCTCAGGAGCACCTGACACCAAAACGGATTAAGCTACAAGTTCTGGCTGATAGAATAACCTAGATAATAAACACAGTGAATAAATAGATTTGCACAGTTTTCCATTTCTTGAGCCACATGAATGGTAGAGAATCTGGTCCAGAACTGTGGCAAGTACCATGCAACCTGGAAAGCAACATTCCTGTAGCTGATTCAGGTGGCTAAACCCCAACCACTTCTTCAAATTGTCATCAGCCCAATAGCTACCCTAAAGACTTAGGGTGTGTCTCTCTTTCCGCTGCGGAGAAATCGCCTGGAGAGCAGGTCAGCACAGGCAGGCCTGTATTTCCTCTTTGCCTCCTCCATTACGTGGGGATGCTAGATAAAGGGAAACCAGGAGCAGACTCTGGCTCAGAATGAAATCGTTGCAATCCAGGGAGACCCCCAAGAGACCTCACTTTACAAACCCTTTCATGTTAATACCAATAATTATTTGATTTCCTCAGATGATGGGCTACAGGGAAGTACTGTAGGGTTTTCGGTCTAGCACCAGCCACCACCAGTCATTCCATATTGGTCATACTGAAATTAGTCATCTTCAAATTACAGAATCTGGCAAAGGACAGGATAATCTTGGGGTGTTGGTGATATGTGTACTCAGAAAACAGGAAGCGCCTGTTAACTCATGACACAGACGGGCGAGTTTCAGTAACTTTGGCTAGTGGGCCCTTCCAAGGGCGACCTTCTACTCTCAGTGATGCAGTTTGTTTCTCCTGTACGGGGTCTCCCCTCTCTCCTAATTTTGTTATAAATGACTTTCTATTTTGAATCCAAGTGGATCCATGACTTCTGGTTGGAACAAATTTTAGAAACTAGAAAAGAAAAGAGCTAAATCTTAATAGACGGCTGTAGACTAAAAATATGGAACTTAGAGATTTGGCATTCAGTCTGACTAGTAAAATTGTGAGAAAAGAAGTTTTACTTTATCTTTCTACTTTCATTATTTTATTTTTTTAAAAATCTTTTATTACAGAGAATTTTAAAATTTGTAAAAGTAAAGGAAATAGTTTAATGAAATCTGATGTAACCATTAGGCAGCTTGAACGATCAAGTCTTGGCCAATTGTATTTCATTTTTAGACTTACCCATTCCTTTAATTTCTATATTATTTTAAAGCAATCTCAGAAATGATACAATTTCATCTGTAGAAGGTTCAGCATAGTCTTTAAAATAAATATATATTCACACAAATAACCATAATACCATTATTACACCCACAAAATCTTTAATAATAATTCCTTAATATTATGAAATACAATGATCACACCTAAAACATTAACAGACGTGATCAAATATTGTTTATCATACCTAACAGTATTTACTTAATGTTATTGAATATCAAGTCAGTGCTTAATATTCCTGATTTTTCCTTTCTTTGGTTTGCTTATTTACCATATTTTGCTATGTATAATGTGCACCCATGTTTTTGGCCCAAACTTTCAGGAAAAAAAATCTTTTGTTTTAATTTTTTAATTTGAGTTTTATTTATTTATATTTAGATACTTGTTTTTTTTTTGTATTATAAAGGAATTTTAGCATTTATTTTTGAACATACTATGGTACAAGAAATTTTATGTAACAAATAGTTCCAAAACACAAGAACAGATATAAGGTATAAGAAATGTTATATACTGGTAACAAATTTACGATATTTACACATCAGAGAAGGCCAAGAACTCTTCCTCACTGTCAACATTAGAAGTATCGTCTTCTTCAGTTTCTACATTACCGTCTTCTGAAGGACTAGTCACTTTCCTCATCCCAGTAAATTTCATCATCCTTAGTTCCAACCACATCATTGCTGATGCCACACATTAGAAATGATTTTACAACCAGTTCCTTCTTAATGCCGTACCAGAACCTTAGGATCCAATCACGGATTGTGGGCGATGGATGATTTCTTGATTCTGCCTGCAGGTGTTAAATCATTACTGGCTGACTGTGTCCACGATGTCCACTCTTTTCTTCATCAGGGCTTTAAAGGCCTTGTTTACTGGTACATGAAGAGGTTGTAGTTAGCTGGTTGGTCTACCAGGTATCACAGCAAGTTGGGTTTTCAAGTCTGCTACGATTGCTTCTGCACTTTGTGTAACATGGGCTTTGAAGTGATCAAAAGCAAGCAAAGTTGGTTTTTAAAGTAATCCTCTAGGCCTTCGTGACCAGATTGTGTTAAATCTGATTTTCATGCCTTCTTCATTAATTCATCTGTTTTCATGCACAGGGACAATAACTCCACTTGAAATATTTTCTTTCAGAAATGTTTTTCTTTTGAAGATGATCATAGATGGTGGCTTTGTCCCATCTGCTTTCTAGAGTTACACTTTTAATGCATAAGCATAAATAAAAGAATTAAAAACATTTATATAGACATGGAATTAGTACGACCTATGTATAATGTGCGTCCTTATTTTTCCCTCAAAAAAAATTGGGCAAAAAGGACATATTATACATGGCAAAATACAGTAAGTGCTTTTATTTATTTTTATCATATCATTTTAAGTTAATATTCATATACTGAAATCAGTTATAAGACTCTAAAGTTTTCTTGAATCTATTGGTTCACCCTCCAACTCTTTTCTTATTACAATTTGTTTTGTTGAAGGGTCATTTTCCCTGAAGAATTTAACTCAGTTTCCTCATCTCTAGACTGGTGCACAAAATTCAATATTTTTGTGAAATGGATGGTCTAGAAAGATATGTAGATTTTTAAATTAAATTTATTAGGGTGACACTAGTTAATAAAATTATGTAGGTTTCAAGTATAGAATTCTATAATATAGCATATATATATCGCATTGTATGTTTACCATCCAAAGTCAGATTCCCTTCTGTCACCATGTATTTGACCCCTTTACCCTTTGCTACTTCCTCCCACCCGCTTTTCCCTCTGGTAACCACCATACTGTGTCTGCGTCTTAGAGTTTTTGTTCCTTGTTTCTCGTTTGTTCATTTGTTGCTTTCGGTTTTATATCTTCCATATGAAAGATCTGTATATTTTGTTTGTAAGACGCGATTAGATCTCTTCTTATGCCATCAAGAAATATCCATCTCCCCAACACCTGAAATAAATGAAAATCTTATTTTAAAAATGCGTGAAGTTCATTTTCTTCATCTGAGGACTTCAGAGCTAGGCAGATCCTTAGAAATAATATAATATAGTGTTTTGCAAACTTTAAAAAAATACAACCTGTGGTAAGGAAACCATTAGAGATCCACTAATGGGTCTTGATCTACAATTGCAAAGTCCTCTTGTACTATAACTGGTTCATTATCTAGAAGAAAAAACAGCTTCAGAGAAGAGCACACCATGCTCACATTGCCCAGAGAATCGACGTGAGAACAGGGCCTGGAATGTCTGACATGAAGGTCATGTAGGGTTGGGGATCAGGTGGCCCAGGGGCAGATGGCCAGGTTCTGAACTCAGTAACAGTGTGAACTCAAAGCATTTATTTGGCAATTTCTTGATCTACAAAATAAGGATAATATCACCTGCCTCAAAGAATTAAGATGGCAAAATTAAATGTGTAAATAGACCACAGTGCCTATCATATATTAATTATTATTATGTTACTAATTTCAGCATCACAGAAAGGTAATACTTGTAGTGTCCATTTGGTTTTTCCCAAGAAAATACAAGAGAAATAATCTCAACTCTTTGGATTGCAACATCTTGCTTGATTTTAAAATTTCCTTTTTTTCCTCATTCTCCTTTTCTTCCTATACCCTAAAAGACAAAATACTTATACTTTCCTTTGAGAATTTTGTTGTGTGATTGGAATATAAAAAATCATCAAGGTTAAGAATAAATGTTATTGTCCTGGTATATATATATTTTTAAAGACTATAATATAATTGCTTATATTTTTTCTGATAGGAAAAATATGTAGAATTTACTTAATTTTTTAATGTTATTCTATTATAGTTGTCCCAATTTTCCCCCCCTGCCTTCCTGTGACAAGCCCATTCCCCCCCCCCACTCCCACAGTTAATCCCCACACTATTGTCCATGTCCATGGGTCATTTATGCATGTTCTTTGACTAGCCCCTTCCCCTCCTTTCCACCATTATCCCCCTTCCCACCTCCCGTCTGGTGGCTGTCAGTCTGTTCCATATTTCCATGCCTTTGGTTCTGTTTTACTTGTTAGTTTATTTTGTTCATTAGATTCTTCTTAAAGGTGAGTTCATTTGGTATTTGTCTTTCACCGACTGGCTTATTTCACTTAGCATTATATTCTCCAGTTCCATCCACGCTGTTGAGAAAGGTAGGAGCTCTTTCTTTCTTTCTCCTTCATAGAATTCCACTGTGTAAATGTACCACAGTGTTTTGATCCACTCATTTACTGATAGGCAGTGAGGCTGTTTCCAGCACTTGGCTATTATAAATAGTACTGCTATGAACATAGGGGTGCATAAGTTCTTTTGAATTGGTGGTTTGGGATTCTTAGGGTATAATCCCAGCAGTGGAATCACTGGATCAAAAGGCAGCTCTATTTTTAATGTTTTGAGGAAATTCCACACTGTTTTCCATGGTGGCTGCACCAGTCTGTATTGCCACCAACAGTGCACTAGGGTTCCCTTTTCTCCACATCCCCACCAGCACTTATTGTTTGTTGATTTATTAATGATGGGCATTCTGACCATTGTGAGGTGATATCTCATTGTGGTTTTAATTGGCCTCTCTCTGAATGCTCTGATTGAGCATTTTTTTACATGTCTATGGGCTGTCTATAAGTCCTCCTTGGAGAAGTGTCTATTCAGGTCTTTTGCCCATTTTTTAATTGGATTGTTTGTCTTCCCAGTTGAGTTGGATGAGTTCTTTATATATTTTGGAGATCAAACCCTTGTCCAATGTATCATTGGCAAATATGTTCTCCCATATGATCAGTCCCTTTTCATTTTGATGATAGTTATAATTTACTTTTTTTTTAATTGGGGATCTTTATGAGCCATCCACCCCAAATAAATGATAAAAATTAATACCCTGTAATAAAATAAGTCAAATTATAGAGTGAGACTATGAAACTGAATGCAAATATAAGGTATAAGAAACAGGTTGCAGGAGGTGGAGTCCTTAAATATCTCCTTAAAATAGACCACATTCTAGAAGTAAAATAAGAGTGGAAGAAGGTATTTTAAAGAAAATAACCTTAATCTGAGGGACGAGGGAGATGAATGGCGGCACAGGGGGGTATTTAAGGGGGAAGTTATTTCAGACACTTTCTCTACTATGATTCCCTTGTACATGACGACACAGACGCTTTATTGGAGGAACTGGAGCGCTCCACCCTCCAGGACAATGATGAAGACTCCACCCCCACTCCTCTGCCTGTGGACCAGCATTCCAGGAACGAGAATAACTGTGCTGAGACTTCAGACATCCCTACTCTTCAGGATGGCACAAGACCCTTGCCGGTAACTTTTCATTTATTGGTTGCCTTGAATATAGATGTTTGAGTGCTTTCTGAAAACGAATTTTAACTTGCATAAAATAATGTGAAAGGACAATCATATATCCAAGAAAGAGGAGAAAGATCCATCAATGATAACTTAAAGGTGTTTGGTTTTGGGAAGAGGAGGAGATTGAGAAAATCATGATAGAAGAATTAGCCTTTGAGAACTGTTTTTTTTTTTCTAGTGAGAGCATAGTAATAGAGTATGCCCTAACTCATTTGGTATATTCTGATATTACTGTCAATAAGGTCACAGATCACCTGGGCAAGGCCAGGTGGCAGCTCAGAGTGTTTTCTGGGTGACGTTTTAGGGTCATCACTTTCCAGGTCTTATTTGCTGCTGAATATGTTAAGAAATTCAGTTACTGGAATAGCCAGAGATAATGAAGCTCTAGGAAACCAACACAAACAAACTAAACGCATAAAAGATAATGTATAAAAACACCAGAAATCCAATCTATTAGTTTTTGGTTAGAGTTAAAACTATCAAGTAGAACGGATGCTGGTCTTGGCTGATATATGTGTTCTCTTCCTGTGGTAAGTCTCCGTTCACCTACTTTATAATTAGAAGGTTGCTTGATAAGAAGGAAATTAGTGTAAGAGGAATTAAGTAGATGCTCTTCATATCTGGTGTTTTTGAACTACGATATTTGGATTTATCCTTGTATACTAGTATACAAAATCACCAGCGACACAGATCCAAAACTGGAGCCCATAGATAGGTACCACCTTTAACTTATCTTCTCTCCAGCTACACACAGAGAGTTTTAAGGATGCACATTTATCTCTCTCCTACGTAGCTATTGTCTTTGTTCTCACTGCTAGATTATGGCCATAGGTCCTTAATTGGTCTGCTAGCCTTGCCCCCTGCCATTTATTCTCAAAATAGCAGCCAGGGTGATGCTGTAATACTTAAATCAGATCATGTAATTTTTCTACTCAGAATTCCTACCTTATTTGGAGTAAAAGTCACAGTCTTTACACTGACCTTTATGAGGTTGCCATATGTCTTAGTTCTTGGCTCTTTGAGCCAAGAGCCCTGGGTTATGCTCATTTTTTTGTTTGTTTGTTTGGTTTTTTTTTGACATCCATTTATTGGCTTTACTTTTTGTCACAGGTTTTTCAGTTTTTATAAAGCTTTCTTATTGGAATTTATATTAAAGTAAAACAGCATGGGTTGATAAACATCCACTAGGTTCTTCTGGCTTCCTTTATGGTCTCAAGTAGTAGTATATAAAACACACATACAGTAAACAGAGTTCTTATTTTATCACGGGTAAATCCAAGAGATGACTAATGTTAACTCGTTTCTCTTTTCCTGATCCTGTTCAGACAAAACCTAACCGACAGTGCCCTTAATGTGCAGTGTCCTGGTTGTTAAAGCCAAGAGTTCAGTCAGGGCCAGGTAATTTCTCTGGTCTTAGGTTGTGGTAGGAAAACTTTTGAAGTTTTTTCCCCTGCTGGCCACTTGTTATACCACCATTCACATCCTGCTATGTTCCCCTTGGTGGCCTCTGAGATGCCCGAATCCTCCTCAGGCTCATAAAGAAAAATGAGAAACTGTGGTTTAATGTCACACAAGTTGTAAATTCTGTTTAAGAAACAAGAGACTACGCATGCTTGCCATAGACTGTGGTGCCATCTAAATGTTTCTGGTAAAGCAGCTTTGGCATTAATTGTATGCATAAAACTATAACTATTTGTTTTATTATTTGCTAATACTTTTGCAACAAATTTTGCAGCAAACACATTTAGCAGCATTTGGCTCAAAACAAAACCAAAACCAAAACTACATGTTTAATTTTTCAAGAAAGTTGATGATGAATACATAATTTGCACAAAATATTAGTCAACATTTATGTCTACCATGGAGATAAGTAGAGATAGCACTGTCCCTTTGAAAACTAGAAGATACAGATATGAATAAGAAGCTTTAGTATCTATTTTAAAAGTTTAGCCCTGGTTGGCATAGCTCATTGGATTGGACATGGGCATGCAAACCGAAGGGTCACCGGTTTGATTCCCAGTCTAAGGCACATGCCTGGGTTGCCGGCCAGGTCCCCGGTAGACAACCACAATTTATGTTTCTCTTCCTCTCTTTCTCCTCCCCTTCCCCTGTCTAAAAATAAATAGATGAATAAATAAATAAATAAAACCTTTAAAAAAAGTTTATACTTAATTTAAGAAGAATGTACACAAATATGATGATTTAACACATACAGCTGCAAGAGGTATGTTTACATCTCATTATAGAACATACCTTTTCATTTGGGTCAAATGACACTTCTGAATTAATCTTGCTCATTTTCACCTTCAAGTTTGTGTGTGCTTGAAAGTAAACAGGCAATTATTGATGAGTGGATTCCCTTTAAAAACCAACAGATAAAGTCAGATTCACATCAGTATCATCAGAGGCTGCAGTTAGAGAACTTGTTAACTCTAACACGGTTTCATTTTCTCATCCAGTTCAAAGCATCAAAATAAAGTAGAATTTCATTTTTTTGTCAAAAATGAAACATCTGCCTTGGCTGGCGTAGCTCAGTGGATTGAGCACGGGCTGCGAACCAAAGCATCACGACAGGTTCGATTCCCAGTCAGGGCACATGCCTGGGTTGCAGGCCACGGCCCCCAGCAACTGCACATTGATGTTTCTCTCTCTCTCTCCTTCCCTTCCCTCTCTAAAAATAAGTAAATAAATAAAAATAAATAAATGAAACATCTGACATTGTTAATGCCATTGTAAGTTTAGTTGAAAAGTTCAACAACGAAGATAAACTGTTGTTTTTGTGAGGGGGCGATGAATACAAATTTGGGTGGAGAACCACATTGTGGTAAAATTAATGTTCTTCCATACCAAAAAGCCTGTGGAGCAGAAATGTACTTTGAATTAGTCGTGATGTGCACAAAATTTATGACTGCATCCAAACAAGCTACAAAATTCTACCAATCAAAAAATACAAATATTATATATACACAAATCAGGCGATATATAGACATCAATATCATGAACAAAATTTCTGTGACAGAAGCCGATGTTGGATCCCAAAGTATTTCAGCATGGCAATATGTATTTTCTCTCTGTATTGCCTGTCATCAGTTGGATTTTAGAAATGCCTGAGGCTTTGAAAAATCATTTCGTAAAGCAACCTAAATTCAGGTCACAGTGTGTGCAAAATTCATTGGAAATATTTAATCAAATATTCAATGAGTGTAGCATAAAAATTCACCTTTTAGCAAGTTGCAATTATATAAAAGAAAGCTTGCAAAAAGGAAGAGGCTCAAACTTCTGCCTACAAAAGCCAAAGAGGAATTAAACAAATCAAAAGGTGAGAGCTCAAATGGTTTAATTTCCTAATTTGAAAATCGTGCTTTAGAAAAATCTTGATTTCGACAGAGCTCCTCATTTTCATTGGATAAATTTATATTCTCCACCAGAATGGGATGAAATTGTGAAGGCCTGTGATTTTTGCAGCATCTACATTTGATGAAATAGTAAAAAGGATCACACATAGAGACAACCTAAGAGGTCTGTCTTATAAAAATATTATTGAAGAAAGATGCTTTGAATGTAGGTAGAAATGCAGCACCTGTGAAAATCTGGGGGCTGAAATATTTACACATTTTGATGTAAAAATTAGAATTGAGAATATCCTCCACTTAGCAGGATTTTGTTATAGGTTCATCAGCATCTAGAGAGAGTGCTTTCTCAACTGAAAGAGTATGGTCTACAGAGAAATATCTGTCAATTAAAAGTGTCAACAATTTCAAATATATTAACCAGAAAATGCAGCTTTGCAGAAGACTGCAATGTAAAAAAATGTATAAAAACAAATAAGATCATATTAAAACATTTTTGAGAAAAAATTTTACATCACAATGTTAGAAATAACAATGGCTAAGTAACTAATTAAGGTATGTGAACTTATCTGTGTCAAGAATAATAATTTACTTGTGTTATTCTTAAATGTTCAAATAATCAATAGAATAGGTTTTTTAAGATTTTTTTTGCTTTGATGTTCATAGGTGTGTGTCATTCAGAAATTTTCTAGAAAATTTTACTTTGAAAGTAAGTTTTGAATAATTATTTTTTGTAGTTTCACCAATATAATGAAACCAAATTTTTGATCAATAAATACATGTTTTTAAAATTAATGAGCAAAACAGAACCAGGGACTTGGAAATAAGGAACAGACAGACAGTAACCAGAGGGGAAGGGGGAGAGGGCTAACAGGGGAAGGAGGGGAAGGGTCTGGTCAAAGAGCACGTACAAAGGCCCCACGGTGATGGAAAACAGGGTGGAGACTGACTGAGGGAGCAGGGTTGGGGGCAGGGCAAGGGAGAGCAATGGGGGGAAAATTGGGACAATTGAAACTGAACAACAATAAAAAACAAAATAAAATTAAAAATTATTTTTAGTAGCCTTTTTCACTCTCAAAAGCGTTCCAGTTTGAACAATAAATTATCCATCCAGTCATGCTACCTGTGTGATCTGGCCCCTTTTACTCTTCATCCCCGTCGCCCTGGTTCACTCTGCTCAGGTCACTCTGGCCTCTTTCTGTTCCCAGATGCCCCAGGGTGCTTTCTCCCTGCCATCCCTTCTACCTGAACCAGGTTACCTCTGACACCTGCAAACTTTTCCCACGCCCTCCTATCAGTCCTTGCTCAAGAGCCCCCTTTTCAGTGAGTCCTTCTCTGGATTGTTTGCTTGTTTATTTATGTGTTTATATTTAAATTTTTTTCAATTGCAGTTGACATTTAATATTATATGAGTACAGCAGAGTGGTTAGACAAGTATGTAAATTATGAAGTGTTCCCCTTGATAAGTCTGGAACCCCCTGGCACCATACATAGTTATTACAATAGTACTGACTGTGTTCCCTGTGCTATACCTTACATCACCATGGCTGTTTTGTAACTGTCCATTTGTATTTTTTTTTAGGTTTTTAAAATAAAAAAAAATTAAAATGACAGTTTATATACAATATTAGTTTGTGTGAGTTTCAGGTGTACAGCATAGTAGTTAGACAATCATATACTTTACGAAGTGTTCCCCCTGATATTTCCAGTACCCGTCTGACACCATACATAGTTATTAGAATATTATTGATTATATTCGCTATGTTATACTTTATATCCCCATGACTATTTTATAACTACCAATCTGTACTTCTCAGTCTTTTTCACTCACCCTTCTAGTCCCCCTCCCTTCTGGCAACCATCAGTCTGTTCTCCAGCCATGAGTCTGTTAGTATGTTGTTTGTTCATCTATTTTACTCTTTCCATTCCACATATAAGTGAAATCATATAGTATTTGTCTTTATCTGGCTGACTTGTACCCTCTGCATTCATCCATAGTGTCACATATGGTATGATTTCTTTTTAGTGGTAATCGGTATATTTATAATTGCCATTTCTTCTGCATTTCCTATTTCCCTCCCCTGATTAATTGTACACATTAATTAATTTATTTTTTACATATTAATTTGTTTATTATCTATTTCTCACAGTGTATGATTCAGGATAGACTGTTCAGTTATTTTTTATTGTTTTCTTTTTGACTGCTACATCTCTAGCCCTCACACATGACACAGACACTCAGTAAATATTTGTTCAACAAATAAGTGAGTTGCTAGCCAGCTACCCTTTACAGTCACACATTGTTTCTTTCGGTATGTTAAATTTAATTGTGTTATGGTCTTCCCCTATAAAAGGGCTTTGCTCTGACTCATTTCCTATGTTTTATACTTTCTATCTGAGTGCTTCTCTGTTTCAGTGCTTTTAGGGCAGGGAGAGGGCCACTCTCCGTTCCCATGGCAGCTACTCTGCTTAGAACTTGGCCTTCCTCTGTGGGATGGCTGGTATTTCTCTGCCTTGTAAAAGGATATCTCAGAGATACGCTAGTGAGCAGTCCCCTCCAGGAGCTAAAAGCACTCTCTCATTCTGGGTGTAGATAATCACCAACCTTCTACTGACAAATTCATTCTCCGTTTCTCTGTCTTAGGCACAACTCGTGTGCACTACTGAGATCAAGGAGCCCAATGTATACAGGTATTTTTTTATTATTAAATACTTGAAAAAATAAAGTCATTAAATAATTGTTACCAATCTGTGTTTGGACAATAATTTGCTTGGAACCCCTACTACCCTCCTCTCCTTTCCATAGTCTTTGAGCAGAGGTGGAATTCTGCCACGCTGGTGGGGCAGTTTCTCCAGGGACCCTCTAGATGGGTGTCTCAGCTAATGGGCTCTGCCATTCCCTTCACCACCTGAAAAAGTGTAAATAGTTTGAATCATCTCAGATGTTCTGGCCTAGGTATTCCAGGTCACAGAAGAGAAAACACCATATGAAATTTCAGCAAGATGTTCACAAAATCAGAGCTAGTGGGTCTCTCTGGCTAATGAACGTAGACTTCTTTCCATATTTGCTCAAATGTGTTTAGTGGATAGGTGGATTACCTTTCAGCCAAAGTTACAGGTTGAAACATATTCATTTACTAAATAATTTCTACTGGCCAAAGCAGAATCCACAATCTGAAAGAAATAAAAAGGCCACTTTCTTTGCTGTCTCTTCAGTTATTGCTTGCAATTAAAAAAAAATCAGTATTCTGGGACACAACATAAAAGGCTTAAAATGTAGATAGCGAAGACCCATGCTTGGTAAAGAGTTCTGCACCGCATCTGATTTGGTTTCATAACTTCAGCCAATAGTGTACATATGATGCCAAAAATAAGGAAGGGACCTATGCTATCAAAAAGTCTTTGTATAACTTCCCACTTTTTACTTTGATGGGAGGGAGGCCAATTTATTATTACAACTGCCAGTTTATTCCAGTTCCAGGAAGTTGCCTGGTGGGCATGACCCCTACACCTCCCAGTTCACCCTCTTGTGAGAAAAAGCAAACAAAGCAAAACAACAGTAGCAAAACAGCGCCCGGCACACAATAGGCTCGTAGTAAATATTTGGCTTTTTAAATCCAGGAAGCCAAGACTACATCTCCTTCATGGCTGCAGCTGAAGCAAAACAGGGTCGGTATGGTTCCAGTTTATGCCTGTTGACCGGGGACCCTGGGCTCTGGTCACTTTGCCTCTGGCTTTGTGCCTGCAGCCTAATGACATGGCTGTGGCTAATCTCTGAGTTCCCTCAGTGTCTTCTGTTTGCTTTTTAGCTCTCCCATCACCTGTGTAATCATATTTCTGGATTAAATGCCTTTTGTTTACTCACAATGCTTATATTTTTTTCCAAATGCACCTCGACTGACACACTTCCTATTATTGAATGATACATTCTGCGTAGACCTTAGGGGAGAGTGAGACAAAATCCAGGTGACCTAGTAAATGTGTAACAGAATGATACAAATCCCTGAGGCTGGTATACTTCAAAGCAGACAGGCTGTCTAGTACAGATAGAACATACGACTCAGAAACCAGATTCTTGCAGTCTGTGTTCACCATTTCCTCTGATTTGCTTAAATGAAGCAAACATCACTTTGGACCTTGAAAGTATATTCAACACCAGTTATGAATATAACAGTGGAATAATATTTCTACTGTACTGATATATGAGAAGCATTGTGACCAATAATTTAGAAATGTATATTTTACATGCACAAAAATAAGTTTGGTAAGAAGAGGGAGGAATAATTCATAGAAATACTGGAGAGGAAAAGAGGGAGGGGCAGGGGAATCCAGCACAATCAAGCCTCTCACTTGAGAAGCCTGGATTCTTTTAAACACATCGTTTGTGATTTATATTATTAAAATGTCTGAGAAGTGAAGTAAGTTGTTACTGATGGCATAGCAAATCACCCTTATGATTTTCAAGAGATCAGGGGACAAATCCAGGGTTGCTGTAATGATGCAATCATCAGCCCATTTCTTACTAATAATGTTATATTGTTGACTCGATTACTAATAAGTTATCATGATGATGATTTACTTCCTTTTACAGACTGCACTGGGAGTCTAGTTGAAAACCAGTGAGAATTCTTTGAATAAACACACGAATGCCCCAGCTGTGAGATGGACAGGTTTTTAGGATTATAGGAACCCATGTGAGAAACTGCATTCATCCTCCCCTGGGGCCCAGGGTAGCAGAAAGTGTTCACAGTCCGCTGCCCTTTGTGCCTCCAAGACACACCCCGTGGCAGCAATTACTGAGGGATTATGTCTGAAAAGAGTTTCGTGGGTGACCTCCTCCGCACTCTTCTTGGAAACCTCCAAGGACTGAATCAGTCACTTGTATACCTGACCGCGTTTGTTCCCAGATTAAAAAAAAAAATCTCATGTCTGCTCCAAGACCACGTTGTACTTAAAAGACAAGGTCTTTCATCTTAAGAGGAGAAGATCCACCTTCCTCCTGCTTTTTCCTTGTTAAATTCTCAAACATAAGTAAGTCAGTAGTGGGACATGCACCCAAGAAAAGGCCTTGTTTTTCTTAAGAGAAAAAGAGATACATTTCCCTTCTGCTTTTTTCCTGGTTGGTAAATATATAAAAATAAGTAAAGTAGTAAATGTATGTTTTCATTGTAGAAAATACATTTAGTGAAAGACTTAGAGCATTTTGCTGTGTGAGTATGAGAGAGAGGGAGAGAGAGACAGTCAGTTTGGTGGGTGGTTAGCTGAACTCCCTTGATTAATGTTGGTTACAAATATTACTTGAGTCAGTTGCCCTCATGATCCAGTTTTTCCACTTCTCAAAATTTACTCTATGGAAATAATCAAATATGGGTGCAAATATTTATTTTGCAGTACCGTACGATCACAGCAAAAATCAGACATAGTCTGGGTGTCTAACAATAAATGATTGGTTCAATAAGTCATGGCACATTGCGCATTTGAAAACTACATAGCCTTTAAACATCATTTGGAAGACCGTTTGCCATGGTGAGGAAGAGCATACACTTTGCAGTCTGCAGGCCCAAACTCTGTTATCCACGTAGGGCGAAATCTTACCTTCCCTAAGCCCCAGTTTTTTTTCCTGGGAGTGACAGCACCTCACTCTTAAGGTTGTTATAAGGATTTAAAGAAGACATGTATAAAACCCCTTTACAGAGGGCCTTGCTCAGTGTAAACAATAAATGTTAGCTATTATGGTTGCAACGGACAGATAAGGATGTACATAAGGGCATGGAAAAACATCTACCTTCAATAACAGGAATGGTGGTTGAACTTGCTTTTCAACTGCTTTTCAGCACTTATCAATGTGTTTATAAAGTGTTTCTCTTATGCATTGCTATAATGCACTATTTTAATCC
>PVIA01016407.1:0-19056 GCA_004024845.1 Tonatia bakeri | reverse complement strand
CGCTGTGTGGCCGGACACGTCCTGCGCACCCGCCGGACAGCAATGGACACTTGTGTTGTTTGAACATTTTGGCTACCGGGAATCATGCCGCTATGAACATGTGCATACAAGTTTTCTTGAGGTTTTATTTATTTATTTTAGAGAGAAAGGAATGGGTGGAGAAAGGGAGAGAAACACCGATCTAATGCCTTGCAACGCCCCGAGTCAGAGATCAGGACTGCAACCCAGGCATGTGCCCCGACTGGGACTCAAACTGGCGACCTTTCGGTTTGCAGGACGATGCCCAATCCACCGAGCCACACCAGCCAGGGCTGCATATGAGCGTTTGAGCAAACTTAGGTTTTCAGTTCCCAGGGGTGGCATCGCTGGGCTTTATGTTAATGCTATGTTTCACCTTTCGAGGAACTTTCAAACTGTTCCAAAGCAGCTGCAGCATTTTAAATACCCACCAGTAGCATGTGAGGGCTGGACTCTTCCACACGCTGGCCAGCCCTTGTTAGTGCGTTCACTTTCTAAGTGGCCCTCCCAGTGTGTTGCACGTGGGTCACTCACCACAGTGCTCTCGGTTTATAAGCCGGAGGGCCTCGGCTAGTAGGAAGTCACTGCAGCGAGAGCTCAGACGAAGGCGGTGACTGGGCCCCCGGGAGGTGCGAATGATGAGTGCCCCAGCTCTCTGCCACTCTCCTGCTCCGCGTGTGAGGGCCCCAGGATGGGGGGCAGGTTAAGCCAGCCCTGTCGTCCCAGAGCTGGGAACCTGCTGACCTCGATACTGCAAGGTTGGCCTTTCAGAGGGTTTATTCAGCCGGAGCCCCAACCTGCTCCCGAAAGGGCCGCCGGAGAGGCTGGCAGCCAGGCGCTGCCTGGGAACAAAGCCCCAGACGAGGCCCCTTTGAGTGCGGGGTGAGGGGGGCGCAGTCTCGCCCGGAGCCCTCTGGCTGCAGCTGCCCATTGTCTGCCCCCATTGAAATGCAAAGAGAAAATTAGAATTCGCCAGCTTCCTTTCTCCTCTTTCTTCTGGATTTTAATGAAGTCAGTGGTTACCGGCTGAGCAGGTGAAGAATATGGCTTTTGAGGTGTCCTATAAAAGAAGATTTTTCAATTCCAGGCTGGTCCTTGAGTTCGCCCTCCACCTGCAGAACGTCCCCGCAGCGCTGTGCGGCCTCAGAGGCGCTCTCTGCTTTGGGCTGCTTTGCCAGCGTCCCCAGCCACCAGCTCGCTTCTCTGGGTTCCTAAGGAGACTTTGCAGGCCCGCAAATGATGTCGTTACCGGCCAGGGGCCTGGCCCTGAGTGGGCCCGCCTGGAGCCGGCCGGTAGTGTGTGGGTTCTTGCCTTCGTGGGGGAAAGATTTCAGACACGAGTCCAGGAGTTCATGTTTATGAAACTGGGGACAGGGAAGCTAGGAAGGCTCGGCACAGAAGCAGCACAGGAGAAGCTCGCCAGGAGTCAGGAAATGGGGCCGTGGAGACAGGTCCCAGGTGTCGGCCTGGGCCAAACTGCCAGCCGCTCACTGCTCCCCTGGCTGCAAGTCCTGTGGGGCCCCTCAGAGTGTAGGAGGTGCGTGCCTGTGGGGGAGGAAGGGGGAAGGGAACGGCGTGAGCTGCTCCCCAGAGGGAGAGTGCAGGCTGAGGCCTTGGTCTCGTGGCTCTTATCTTTCTCTTGCAGGCGGGGAATCCTAGGGGAGGTCTCAGGGGAGGGTTTCAGCAAAATACTCATGAGTTGTCCAGCTGTGCCCTTTCGGGGTCGTGGTTGCCAGTGACTGGTCTGTGCCAGGGCAGGGGTCATTGGTCATTGTGTCACAGGTGGCACAGGTAACCAGGTTCTTAGTGATCGGGACAAAGAATTGAGCCGAACACACGGAGTTTATAGTATAAAGAAAGAGGGGAGATTTATTAAGCGATAGTACACTCCACAGAACATGGGAGCGGGCCAACTCTGAGCAGAGATTGACCACGTGGGCGGGGGGGGCGGATTTTCTTCTTATAGGGCAGAAGCTTCCTGGCTAGTTTTTGGCGGGCTTCTATTGCGCAGGTACAAAGAGTTACATTTCAAAGCTACTGCGCATGTGTGGTTTCCCAAGATTTTCTAGATTGGCTACTGGAGAAGGGAGTCCCATAATGTTATTTTATTATAATGCTATTATAATGAATCAGGGGTAGTGCGCAGGCGCATTCCATGATTCAGAGTTATCCCAGTCAACAGGAACACCCGGTCTTAGGGGGTCTTTGTCATGTATGGATGTTTTCTCCATCCAAGCCCTGCGGGGTCTCTGGAGTTTCCTTCCTGACTGCCTCCTGCCTCAACTGCAGCTGGTCCTGGCATCGCCCCCCTGGTTCTGCTGCTTTTCTGGGCTTGAAGCTGAAACACAACGGAGGCCTGGGAGTCACCTCCAGGGCAGTGACCTTCTGCACCTGGCTGTCAGCTGCCAGGCAGTGTGTTCGGCTGTCTGTCTTAGTTTTCCCGTTCTGATCGCCAAGGAATTTTCCCGGCTCTTTATCATCCTGCCTCGGTGCTACTTGTGTGCCAGTCAGCTCATCATAAAAATAAATACACGGGAGACTATGTTTGCAAAAGGCTCGTCCGACGAAGGACTTTCATCCAAAACATATGAAGAACTCCCAAACCTTGGTCATTAGCTCACATCAGATTCAACAGGGAGAAGCTGAAAGACTCCCTCTAAGGTTAGGGCCACCTTTCCCATGGCCAGCGGGTGCAAGAATGCCCACGCTCTGTCTCCTAGCCAGAGGAGTCGGGAAAGAAAAAGAAGTAGACACCATCCTAATAGGAAACGAAGAAGGAAAATTATCATCTGTTTGCAAATGACATGGTACTATACAGAAAACCCCCCCTAAAAGATCCACCAGAATGGTGAGAACGATGAGTGAATCAGCGCAGCTGTAGGATGCAAAAATCCATACACAGAAATGAGTTGTGTGTCCATATATGAGCAATGAACCACCTCAGGTTCGATTCCCGGGCAGGGCACAGGCCTGGGTTGTGAGCCAGGTCCCCTGCTGGGGGTGTGTGAGAGGCAACTGACCGATGTTTCTCTCCTTCTCTTTCTCCGTTCCTTACCTTCTCTCTAAAAATAAGTAAAACCTTAAGAAAATGAAAACATCCCATTTGCAATAGCACCAAAAAAGCAGAATACTTAAGAATAAACTTATCCAGGAAGGCAAACGCTGTAAACCATTGATGAATAAATTGAAGAAGACACAAATAAGTGGAAGATATTTTGTGTTCATGAATCGGAAGGATGAATGTTGTTTATATGTCCATATAACCCAAAGTGATTGCCGGTTAAATTCTCAGGGCACACGCCTGGGTTGCAGGCCAGGTCCCAGGGGGAGCACCCAAGAGGCAACTAAACATTGATGTTTCTTTCTTCCTTCTCCTTTCCTTCCCCTCTCCTTAAGAATCATAAGTAAATCTTTTTAAAAAATAGACATAGACTTATTTTATGACACAGCAATACCTTCAGTAGTTGATAGAAAATGGGGTGTTATTCGCTGCTAAAGAGAAATGAGCTCTCCAGCCATGAAAAGACAGGGAGGAAGCCAGAATGTGTGCTACTAAGTGAAAGCAGCCAGTCGGAAAAGGCTGCAAACTGCAGGATTCCAACTCTGGGACCTTCCGGAAAAGACGAAGCTGTGCAGGCAGCAAGAGGATCAGCGGTTGCCAGGGAGGGAGGAGTCGCTGGAGCACAGAGGGTTTAGGGCGGTGAAGCCGCTCTGCGTGATGCCGTGAGGGTGGGTGTGCCATCATACAACTGCCCAAACCCACGGAACGCACGGCACCGAGAGCGAGCCCTGATGCCAGCAAGGGCTCAGGTGAGGACGTGTCGGCGTTTGCTCGTCGAGTGCAACACGTGGCTCGCTCTGACGAGGGAGCTGTGCTTGTGTGGGGCTGGGAGCGTATGGGAAACCTGTACCTTCTGCTCACTTTTGCTGTGAACCTAAAACTTCTCTAAAAAATCAAGTTTATTTAAAATATACATAAAGGAAACAGCCCTGGCTGGTGAGACTCAGTGGACTGAGCGCCAGTCTGTGAACCAAAAGGTTTCAGGTTCGATTCCCAGTCAGGGGACATGACTGGGTTGTGGGCCAGGTCCTCCGTTGCGGGTATGTGAGAGGAAACCACACATTGATGTTTCTCTCCCTCTCTTTCTCCCTCCCATCCCCTCTCTCTAAAAATAAATAAATAAAATCTTTTAAAAAAGAAAAACAAACACACATACATGCACACAAAAACTTAGCAGATTAGAGTATCCAGCAATGCCCCTCCTGAGTGTTCACTCAATGGCAGGCTTTTTCATTGCTGCATAGTATTCCGTCATCCCAAGGCATGACATTCCACATCTTTGTACAAGAATGTTCACAGCTTCAGTCCTAAGCTATACGCAGCCTGAGCGCTCATCAACAGCAGAGTGGGGAATCCAACCACAGAATACTGCGTGTGCAGCAACAACAAAGTGGGAGTTGTGTCCCCGAAGCAACACATAACACCTGCACGGAAGAAGCCAGACCCCAAAGAGAACACGGTTCATGATTTCACTCCTATGAAGCTCAGGAACAGACAGAATTAGGTTACAGCGATGGAAGTCACAGCAGTAGTTCTCCCTGGGCTGGGAGCATTGACTAGGAGGGGTCACCAGCGAACTTTCAGGGGGAGGGGCTAAGATAGAACACCAGAGATGGGGGGCTTATAAACAACAGACATTTATTTCCCATAGTTCTGGAGGCTGGAAGTCCAAGTTCAAGGTGCCAGCAGATTCTGCTTCTGGTGAGGGCCTCTTCCTGATTCATAGATGGCACCTTCTCGCCGTGCCCTCTGGTGGTGGAGGGGCAAGGGAGCTCTCTGGGGTCTGCTTTATAAGGACATTCACCTCATTCAAGGGGGTTCCTCTCTGGTGACCTAATCACCCCCAAACATGCACCTCCTGACACCATCGCATGGGGATTCCACTACACTGTTGACCTTGGAGCAACATGGCTTGGACTCCGTGGGTCCACTCCTGCATGGGTTTCTTTTCAATAAATACCCACAAATGTATTTTCTCTGCCTTATAATTTTCTTCAAAATGTTTTTTTTTCTCTGCCTCACTTTATGGTAAGAAGGCAATATATAATCCGTGGAACATACGAAATGTGTGCTCATTAACTGTGTATATTATAGCTAATGCTCCAATCAACAGTAGGCCATTAGCATTTAAGTATTTGGGGAGCCAAAACTTCTATGTGGAGTTTTGACTATGTGGAGGTCAGGGCCCCGATGCCTCACTGTTTTGGGGCCCACCATGTACATTTTGGGGACACACATTCCTAGCATAGCAAGCAGAAGCATTCTAATGGGAAAACAGATGTAAGAGTCCACCCAGCAGCACACTTACTGTTTGGAATTTGATGGCATGTAAATTATACCTCAGTTTTTTAAAGGGGAGGGGAGGTTAGCAGGGGTTAGGTTGGCTATTAAATAATGCACACCTGAGTCTTTGTGCCTGGACCCCACAGAAGAATTTTGAGAGAATTAAAATTGAATGTCCTGCCCTGGCTGGTGCGGCTCAGTGGATTGAATGTCAGCCTGCGAACCAAAGGGTCACCAGTTCGATTCCCAGTCAGGGCACATGCCTGGGTTGCATGTCAAGTCCCCCGTGGGGGCATGTGAGAGGCAACCACACATTGATGTTTCTCTCTGTCCCTTTATCCCCCACTTTCCCTCTCTCTAAAAATAATCAAATAAAATCTTTAAAAACAACAACAATGGACACCCTCATTTGGGATTTGGTTATTTACTGCCACGGGAGGTCATCCCACTTCCCATCACTTCTGCCCACCTCCCATGCTTTGGTTCCCAGACCTGGGGAGGCCTGCGTTGGGCTGCTCGGGCTGCTGCGGAGCAAAGCGCCACAGGCTGGGGGCTTCCACAGCAGACCCGATCCGCTCTCAGTTCTGGAGGCTGGAAGGCCAAGGTCAAGGTGTCAGCAGGGGTGGTTCCTTCTGGGCCTCTCACATGGCCGTCCTTCTGTGTGAGTCTGTGTCCTCTTATAGGGACACCAGTCCTGTTGGATCAGGGCCACGCTCTGACCTCTTTTTAACTTGATCAGCCCTGTAAAGACCTCCATCTCTTCCTCCCACCACAGTCTAAGGTCCTGGGGTTAGTGCATTTGGAGGGGGGTGGACACAGTTCCACCCATTAGACCTGGTTCACCTCAGTGCAGAACCAGAAGGGAAAGTCAGCTCCCGGGGCGAAGTCCTGGGCAGGGTGAAGTCTCCAGCGGGGCAGCGCTGTCTGCGCAGCAGCCGTCCTGCTCAGCCGTGGGTTCGCTCTTGGGGTTCCAGTTACCTGCGGTCAGCTGCGGTCCAAAAATATTAAATGGGAAATTCCAGAAAGAAACACTTCCTAAGTTTTCAATTGCACACCATTCTGAGTTGCATGATGAGGTCACTAACCCTAACTCTAACCCAGGCTGTGGGGGGAGGCAGGGCGTGGTGGGGGGAGTGAATCTTCCCTTTGGCACCTCCATGTTGTGACGCTCCCGTCAGCCAGTCACTGAGTGGCGTCCAGGTGATAAGGCGGACTGTCTCAGCATCAGCCCTCGTGCCCAAGTCACATTCACCACGTAACTCGTATAGAACAACCGTAACACCATCCTGTAATTTTACTAGTACCGTTAACCTCTCAGTGTGTCTAATTAATAAATTAAACTCTATCCTAGGTATGTTTACAGTGTTTAGCCCTGGCTGGTGTGGCTCAGTGGATTGAGTGCTGGCCTACCAACCAAAGGGTTGGAGGTTCGATTCCCAGTCAGGGCACACACCTGGGTTGTGGGCCAGGTCCCCAGTGAGGGGTGCACAAGAGGCAATCACACAGTGATGTTTCTTCCCTCCTTCCCTCTAAAAACAAATAAAAATTACATATATATATGGAGAGACAGAGAATTTATAGGTCTCAGCACTGTCTGTGGTTTCAGGCATCCACTTGGGTCCTGGGACTCGTGCGAGAAGGCTGCCACCCCCAGAGCCGGCTCCAGGGGCCTTTTCATCTCCTGAAGATTCGTTCGGTGGAGGAGCCTAGAAGCTGGACCCAATCAGAACTGCTGGGACAACAGGTGTCGGCTGGGGCACAGCCAGCAGCCGTCTTCCTCCTCCAGAGGCCAGGGGCCAGCTCCCCACTGACCCCGTCTGAGCGTAGGGACCCTGAGGCTGTCCTTTGGAGGGGCGGTCGATAGAAGCAAATGTGAGGTGGGTGATGGGGCTGGGAGTTTGCATCTGCTCCCGATGTCCTGGATGCTGGGCTGTCTCACTCATCTTTACACGGGCTGTGCTTTCTTCCAGGCGCACCCTTCCCCACCCCCTTCCCCACCGTGATGAAATTAAAATCTTAAATCCTCTTTGCCTTGCACTGACGCCTTTAATCTATGTACCCATGATCCCTTGCAGAATAGAATAGAAATTTCCCGTCTTACGGTCTGTCTCCCCTACTTGCCAACAAACCCCCTGAAGGCGGGGGCGGGTACGCGTCCTTCACTCTGACTCTGATACCTGGCACAACACTCGCTCAACATTGTGAACACCAGGTTCAAATCCTGGCCTCTGCCCTTTTCTGGCTGTGTGATCTTGAGCAAGTTAGTTAATGTCTCTGTGCCTCAGTTTTCTCATCTGCAAAGTGGGGAGGATAATACTATGTTATTACTGCACTAGGAAACACACAGTTACCCCTCACTCAGTGGGGGGCTGGTGTTTTCATTTCGCTGGCGGGGACAAGGCCCCAGTGGGGCGGCACGGTCCGCTGCACTTCCCGCGCCCTCAGCCTTGCGGACTGCTGCTCCCCGCTCCGATGAGCTGAGTTTCCAATGGCTGACAATGGAGGGAAGGGCTTTATTTTTTAAAATTCGTTTTTAATCCCACCATCACCCAGCAAATGCATTCGCTGTCATAAGAACAGAAGCACTGCTGCAAGAACTACAGCTCAGCCCTTTCCCTGACCTCGCCTTGCCCTCTGCTCCTGTTGCCGGCACCCCAGTTCCGGGCTGCGAGCGCCAGTCACTGAAACTCTCGTGGGTGCCAATCCCGTGAGTCGGTCTCTGGGGCCAAGTGCGGGGGGACACTGGTTCCCGTGGGGTGATATCTGGGTGGGAAGCTGGGACCGCAGGCCAGGACACCTGTATGTGGCCTCTCCGGGTGGCCGGGCCGAGAGGGCGCCCTGCGGAGACCCGGCCCACAAGCAGACGTCTGTCCACAGGGACCAGAGAGAGCTGAGGGCCTGTTATGGCCTCCCCTTGGGGGCCACTGAGCGCCGCTTCCCCTGCCTTCTGCACGTCTTCAGTCAAGCCTGCCCAGACCCCAGAGGGGACGTGGACCCCACTTGCCAATGACGGACGTGCCAAAGAAGTCGTGGTCATGTTTTAAAATGTCCATATCTCACCGCAACTATGCCATCAGCTTAGAGGTGTGGCTTTCCGATCTCTTTGCTCTGTGAATTTATAATCACATGCGTGTCCCCCCAAAAAATGTAGTGTCTTTTCTTTGAGGTAATTACTGATAATCTTTCTTTCTCTCCTTTCCTTTCCCTTCCCTTCCCTCCCCTCCCCTCCCCTCCCTTTCCTTTCCCCTTAATTCCTTCCTCCCTCCCTTCCTTCCTTCCCTTATATTGTAGCAAAATACACATAACATTTGCCACCTTAACCACTTTTACATGCACAGCTCGGTGGCACTACGCACACTCACACTGTTGTACAACCGTCGCCACTGTCCGTCCCCAAACCTTTCCACCTTGCAAATCTGAGCCCCCAATCCCGTTAAATGCCTCCCCCCATTGTCCCCTCCTCCCAGCCCCCGACTCTCACTATTAGGATCTAGAGTCTTTTTTTATTTACGATTTCTCATTGCTTATTACTGTTGCTACAACTAGCTGATGAATTTTAAAAGTATTATAATTTTTACTTTGAAATAACTGTAGACCCACAGAGAGATTTTAAAAATAACACAGAGAGATCCCTGTGCCCTGCACCCAGCTGCGCCTCCTGTCAACGTCTTCCGTAACCACAGGGCGTGTCCTGACGCCGGAACTCCACGAGCTGCCGGAACTCCACGTGCTGCCGGAACTCGAGGTGCAGCAGCCCCGGGGAACCGGCCGGCAGACTTTTCCCGGCGGGAGCGGTCCTGCCTCTTCTCCTGGCCCGGAACCCAAGCCGGGGCCACGTTGCACGCGCTCGGCACGCCCCCTGCGTCGCCGCTGGACCGTGATAGTCCTTGTCTCTGCCTCTCATGGTCTTGACCCGCTAACAGGTGCTGGTCGGTTAAAGGTGCCTCAGTTTCAGCTTGATGTCTCCTCATAACCCGACTGAGACTGTGCGTTCCGCGGCGAGGACACCACGGAAGGGATGCTGTGTTCTCAGTGCCGCGCGGCAGCAGGCACAGGCCATCGCCACGTCTCATCACGGGGGCCGGGGCAGATCACTTGCTTAAGGTCTGGTTGGCCAGGTTTCTCCACTGAAAAGTTAGTGCTATTTTCTCTTTGCTAAACAAACAAACAAAAAATCTGTGGAGAAACTCTGAAACTATGCAAAATTATGTTTTTACATCCTTTCCCCTCCCCGCTTTTGTCCACCCCTCCCCTCTAGTAGCCATCAGCTTGTCCTCTGTACCCACGGGTCTGTTTCTGTTTTGTTTGCTTATTCATTTGTTTTGTTTTAGATTCCACATGTAAGTAAAATCATGTGGTATTTGTCTTCGTCTAGCATAATACCAATGTCCCCTGGGTCCATCCATGCTATTGCAAATGACAAGAGTTTGCTCTTTTTACTACTGAATGATATTCCACTGTATCCAGTTTCACTGCTATATCCACTCGTATGTCGATGGATGCCTAAGTCACTCCATGTCTTGGCCATCTGTAGCGACGCTGCAGTGAACATGAGGGTGCGTGTATCTCTTTGAATTCGTGTTTCTGTTTGCTTCAGACGAATGCCCAGAGGTGGGATTACTGGGTCCTGAGGTTGCTCTATCTTTAATATTTTGAGGAATCCGTATGCTGTTTCCCATGGTGGCTGCGCCAGCCTGTATTCCCGCCAGTGATACTTGAGGGTTTCTTGTCAACACCTGTTGTTCGTTGACTCACTGATGGCAGCCATCCTGACAGGTGTGAGATGAGATTTCGTGGTGGTTTATTCTGCATTTCTCTGACGATTAGGGACATTGGGTATCTTTTCAGATATCCATTCATTTGTACCTGCCCATTTTTAGTTGAGTTGTTTTTTGGGTGTTTGTTAAGTTGTATGAGTTCCTCGTATATTTTGGGTATTAACCGTTTATTGGACGTATCATTGGTGAATATCTTCTCCCATTCAGCAGTTTGACTTTCCGTTTTGTTGACGATTTCCTTCACTGTACAAAAGCTTTTCAGCTTGCCCTGGCTGGTGGTTCCATTGGTTGCAGTATTGTGCCGCACACCGAAAGGCTGCAGGTTCAATCCCTGCTCACGGCACATACCTAGGTTGCTGGTTCGATGCCCGATTGGGGCATCTGTGTGAGGCAACTGTTGATGTTTCTCTCTCTCTCTAAAATCAGTAAACACATTTAAAAGAAAATTTAAAAAACTTTTCGGTTTGATGTAGTCCTGTTTGTTGCCCTTGCCCAAGGGCACAATGGCCACAAAGATGTGAAGGGCAGATGTGAAGTGTCAGGGAGTTTACTGCCTGTTTTCTCCCAGGAGTCTTATGGTTTCGGGTCTTAAATATACACCTTTAATCCGTTTTTAGTTTATTTTTGTATATGGTGTGAGAAGGTGGGCCAATCATCCTTTCTTCGCCCACTAATTTTACTACTATCACCATCATCACACCATCATCATCATCTCCTTCCTTCTTCGCTTTGGTCTTTTCTGGAAGGGTTCACAGCTAACTTGTACCGGGGAACAGTGTGCATATCCTAATGAAACAAAAAATGACTCTCCAAAAGCGCCTTCTCTCACAAAGGTCATTGCAAGGCAGAGAGAGAAGTCCGGCGGAGCACAGGGGCAGGGAAGAGCCCGTGACCTCGGCCTGACTCTGCCTGGAGAGTGGGAGTCAGTCCAGCCGCAGAGTGTGTGTGTGTGTGGGGGGGAACCTCTCTTCATGTGGAAAATCCCATGTTTTCTGGCCTGTGAACACGTGATCGTGAACCTGAGTGTGCTGGGTGCTCGACGAGAAATTGGGTTCGAGCTGTGGCCAGAGATGTTCTTTGTTGAGCCGCACCAACTTCAGAAATAGGCCAGTAACTTTTTATGGTGTCTTTGTAATGCATTTTATTGGGTTTTCTTATTTCTAGTACAATTGAAGACGATCCTTTCACATCTTCTGCAATGACGAAAGCTTTGCCTAATTGACTAATCCAGCTCACTGGTAGCAAGAGACTCTCTGGCCTGTGAAGCCTAAAGTACTTCCATCTGGTTCCTTTTTTTTTTAAAGATTTTATTTATTTAGTTTTAGACAGAGGCAAAGGGAGGGAGAAAGAGAGAGAGGGAGAGAAGCATCAATGTGTGGTTGCCTCTCGAGTGCCCCCTACTGGGGACCCGGCCCGCAACCCAGGCATGTGCCCTGACTGGGAATCGAACCAGCAACCTTTTGATTCTCAAGCCAGCACTCAATCCACTGAGCCACACCAGCCAGGGCCCATCTGGTTCTTTGCAGAAAAATTTTGCCGACTACTTAAGTTCCTGCATTATCGAGTTAATTTATCAAGTTGTGAATCAATTACTTTTTTTTAGTCAAATGCTTGGAGGTGCTATTTCTCCCTTTCTCCATTGGTAGAGTTAGTGTTTATCATTCCAGACATGTGAGAGTGCTGTGAGGATGCGGTGCACACCCCGTCCTCCCCCAGCCTGGAAAGTGAAACACGGCACATTTCTCGCGGGTCTGCCTGTGCCCTGTTTGCGCTGCCCCTCCCTCCTCCCTGGGGGAGCACGGGCCCTGACCCTGTGTACTGAGGAGCTTTTCTAGCTTCATAATGTAGCTCTGGCATTTAAGTTTCCAGTACATTTCCAGTTAATTTCGTGTGTGATGTGAGGCAGGGGTCCAGTTTCATCCTTTTGCGCGTGGATGGCCGACTGCCGCAGCACCGCTTGTCAAAGAGACCATTCTCTCCTCCTCGAACGGCCCTGGCGCGCTTGGCAACAATCAGCGGTCACAGATGTGAGGGTTTATTTCCAGTCTCGCAGTTCTGTCCCATTGATCTATACATTTATTCTTGTGCCAGTATCACAGTGCTTTTTCAATTTTAATTATAATTTGTTGATTATGCTATTACAGTTGTTCTGATTTCCCCCCTTTGCCCCCTCCATCCAGCACCCCCACTCCCTCAGGCAATCCCCCCACCCTTGTTCATGTCCGTAGGTTATGCTAGAAGTTCTTTGGCTGCTCCATTTCCTGTACAGTACTTCACATCCCCATGGCTACTCTGTAACTACCTATTTGATTCTCCTCGTTTTGGCAGCCTCCCTGTGTTTGTTTCTGTGTATTAGGCAGAGCTGCTTTGACTCTGTGTCTTGGTAGCATGTCCTAATGTAGTAGGTGTCCTGTAGGGTCCAGTGGCACAGCCTCCCCCATCACTCAAGCTGGGTACTCAAGGTGTGCCCTCTGTGTAAGCTGAGTACACCCTCCTCTTGTGGGTGAGTGTTGGTTGCTGTTGGCAGATCAATGGGAGGGATTTGCCCAGGCCAATCAGCCACAAGGACTGGCTGTGACCCCTGACTACCACCCTCTGCCCTCTGTGGAGGATCTGCTATGTGTGGGGGCGGGGTGGTGGTACTCTGACGTGGTCTGTAGGTGCCCACTGGGTGTGTAGGCTCTGGGGTTTTCCAGATGGTGCAGGACAAGGTCAACCCCTACCTGCGTTCTGCCCAGGGCCACCCTGCCTGAGCTACAAAGCAATCTGAGATGGCTGCTACTTGTGCTGGGCTTGGAGATTCCCAGAAGCCAAGCTGTGAACCTTAGCTGGCTGCTGCTAGCACTGGGCTCCGGGCTCACTGAGGCAGCTGTTGCTTGTTTGGGAGGATTTAGAAGTTGTGAAGCGGGAGCTACAACCAGCCATTCATATGGAAAAGCATTTTGGGTGGGCTGGTAGTTGGGTGGGGCAGAGTCTCTGGGGATCTCCAGGGCAGGTCCAACAGCCTTACTCAGGTTGATGGAGTCTCAGATATGGCACCAGCTTGCCAGCTCTGTGGGAGGAGGGCTCAGAAATGGGCCAATGGCCTCTGCCTTGATGCCAGACACTTCAGTTTCTCCCTGTAAGCCACTGGTGCCTTCCAAGCTGCTACCCCGGTGCTGGAGCTCAGAGGGAGTGAGTCTGAGTAGGTGATTCCGTGCGTGCGTGGGCTCTGTAAGAGGAACTGCGTGGGGCTCCAGAAATTTCTTCCCCTGACTCAAACCCCACTGGTTTTTGCAGCCAGAAGTTGTGGGGACTTACCTTCCTGGCACTGGAACCCTGGGCTGGGGGACCTGGTGTGGGGCTGGGATTCCTCTCTCCCAAGATACCACTCTCGAATTTTCATTCACCACATGTGGGTGGGGACCTGCCCATTCCACATCTCAGCCCCTCCTGCCTGTCTGGATGGATGTGGTTTCTTTAATTTCAAAGTCGTTACACTTCCATTCAACTCAACTTCTGACAGTTCTGAGGGTTGACTGTTCTATATTTTAGTTGTAATTTTGATGTGGTTGTGGGGGAGGTGAGCCACGGCTGCTTATGCTGACAACTTGGCCGGAAGTCCCACCGTGTTTTGATTACCACTAGTTTTGAAAATGGGAAGTGCGAGTCCTTCAAAGTTACTGTTCAATTTCAAGATTGTGCCATCTATTCTGGGTCCCTTGCAATGTCATCTGAGCTTGAGGATTGATTGGCTTGGCCATTTCTGGGGAAAAAAAAAAAGGTTGTGACTTTGATAGGGTTTGCATTGAACCTGTAGATCGCTTCTGGTAATGTTGCCGTATAGATGAGATTGTATGTATTTGCGCCTTGTTTGTTTATCCCTAGCTACTATATATTTGCTTCATGTGTTTATATATCTTACAATGAAAGTACATGATCTTTTCTTTTTGCTGTCTACCTGGTTTGGTCAGTGTTTTTGAGGGGGTTAGCCCACTCGTGCTGTGGGACAGAGTTCTAATGCTTCGTGTTCACTGCTGCATAGTATTCCACCGTATGGTCTTACAGAATTCTTCATACATTTTCCTGCTGGTTCCAATTTTTCACAAAATAAAAAATTGGTCCCAATTAAATTTGTTTATAATAAAAACATTATACTTGGGGCTTTCTTTTTCTTTTATTCTCTCTCTCCCCACAAATACTCCCTCTCTGCATTAGTATGTACATCTCCTTGGGCACATCTGTGAGAGTCCAGGTTGTATCTCAGACTGGAATTGAGTCAAAAAGTTAGGTACATCTTCACCCCAGCCCGTGTGGCTCAGCTGGTCGGGTGTTATCACACAAAGTGAAAGGTTGCCAGTTTGAGTCCCGGTCAGGGCACATGCCTGGGCTGTGGGCTTGGTCGTGTCGGGGCGTGTGCACAAGGCAACTGGTAGACGTTTCTGTCTGGCATCCATGTTCCTCTCCCTTTCTCCCTCCCTTCTCCTCCCCCCACCAAAAAAAGAAAAGGTTATGTACATCTTCACCTTATTAGATACTCTCAACTTGCTCCCCAAAGTAGCAATTGATTCCTCTAATTTGAGTAGATTTCCTAACGTTCTCGCCCCGCCCAAGTCCTTCCCCACTGTGTTATCCCACCCTTTTACTGAGACGCCAGATTTGCACCGTGGTATCTTCTTAGCCCTTTTGCATCTAGACATGAAGCGGGATGTGCAGCCCACCTCAGGCTGTCCTGCACGGCTTGGGTAGCATCTGTGTTCCCCTGTGAGCCAACATAGTTCATAAAAGATGCAAATCACCTCTTCCTTGAAGATTTGGCAAAACTCCCCTGAAAACCCATCTGGGAAGGTGTTTCGTACAGGGGCTAGATCCTTGACCATCGTTTCAATCATGTCTAAGGTTAAATCACTTTTTAAGGGCTCAGTTTATTCTGTTCTTAGACTTGCTCCTATGTTGTTCTTTTACAGATTCAGCAGTAGGAACTTGCACGCACCCCTTAACACCTCCCCTCCTCAAGGGCAGTTGGTGCCCCATCATCCCTAATGTTGTTTGTGCTTCTTCCTGCCGAAGGTCTGCCCCGTTAATGGGTGTTTCTGAAGATCCAGCTTTAAAAAAAAATTCTTATCTGAGGATATGTTCCTTGATTTCAGAGATGAGGGGAGCAAGAAAAAGACATCAAAACCACATCCAGGTTTGTGCCCTGACTAGGGATTGAACCCGCAAACTTTTGGTGTACGGGACGAGGCTCCAACCAGCTGAGCTGCCCAGCCAGGGCCAAAGATCTGGTTTCCTATAATGTTGTGATTTTCCTGGTGCTGCCACAGTTTTCCATGGATTAATTTCTGATTGTCTTACTGTTTTCCTCCGACTTACACCTTGTGTTCCTTATTTTTTGTAATAGATGCTTAGCTGAAAGCTTTAACTAGTTTTAGTTTCAGTCACACAAAGCTACATATTTGCCTCTAAGTACTTCTTTGGCTGTTTCATTTATATTCCATGATCTTCCCCCGTACATGCACTTGACCTCAAACTGACCTCTGAGCACAGCTTCACATGCGCTCCGCTGGTTTTTACCTGTGGTGGTTTCATCACTCAGTTCCAAGTACTTTGTATCTGCGCATGACTCACCTTTCACTCATTGTTTAACACCTCCAACCACGCGGACTCCAGGAGCTGGACGTCATTGGTTTATGCAGTTTTACTGCTTCCGTTCCCACGAGAGCTGTGGTTGGACAGACGTGCACCCTCTATCTGCTGGGGACAAAGTCCTGTGTGTATCTACTTGGTGGATTTTGCAGTATTCATCTCCTCAAGGTCCTTATCTCGATGACTGGCTCTTTCTGTTGCCGAGGTGGGTTCCATCTCCAGCGCCACCGTGTTCCTTTCCACTCCTCCTCGGGGTGTTCGCTTTGAACACGGTGAGTGCTGCTGCTGGAGGTGGATTTAGGGCACTTGCACTGAATGGAACCACAGTGCCTTGGCTCCTGGCAGAACCGCAGTGATGGCGGGGTTCTGCCCTCCGTGCCATCCTTCCCAGCCTGGGGCTGTGGAGCGTGGCTGATCCTGGCCACAGGCAGGCAGAGCCCAGACACCTCGCACTGTCTCGCTGTGGCCATGGGAAGCAGGTAAGTGCTACAACTTACCATCTGCGCCATCTTGGGTGGGAGACTTGACCTCTCAGAGTCTGTTCCCTTTCCTGTCCACTGTCAGGAGGACCGAGACAGCTCGAGGCAGGCACACACGAGTGTTCAGTAAGCCGGGGTGGTCGTGCTGTCCTGGGGCAGGCCAAGGCCCCTGGAGATAGTGTCCTGGTGGCCATGACTATAGGTTAAGACAATTCCTTAGGGTCTTCCTCTTCTAGGAAGCCTTCAGGTAAGTTCCTGCCTGCCACCACCTACTCCCAACCAGGCCAGGAGCATCTTGGTTCTGAGCCACAGAACTGACAGTCACACATATTAATTTTACCTGAAAATCCTCCTCACTCAGTTCCCAGTAAGGAGGGCACGGTATGTCCTGGTTGGACACTTCAAACTCATGGGCTCAGAAGCCCAGAGGGGCTTTGAGGACTGAGTGGGCATCCTCTGGGCAGAACCTTAGAACCTTAGAGGACTCAGGATGGACCACGCTCAGGGTGGACCTGGCAGGGGTGTCCGACCCGCGGCCTGCACGTGGCCCAGGATGGCTGTGCATGCAGCTCAACACAAACTCGTAAATTTACTTAAAACATTGAGATTTTTTCATTTTTGTTAGTGTTTGTGTATTTAATGTGTGGCCCACTGATGCCAAAAGGTTGGACCACCCCTTAGAGTCTGACTTTCTGTCCATTTTAACTCACAATCTGTCAGTAAAAGGACCCCTCTCCCTTCTCCACTGAATTCAGAAGTCAGGCACTAAATGCTTTCAATTTTGTTCATACAAAGGAATCTCAAAAATGCCATCAGTTTCCACTTTCATCTTTATGTTTCTTTTTCCATTAGTGTTTATTCTATTATGTTCTGGCTATTGAATTGGAAGCTTGGCTCACTTGTCTTAAGCTCACTGAATTTCTGAGTTGTTTTCCGATCGGTGTGTTCAAGGTTCCGTGTCTTCCTTGGGCGCCTCTCCGGCTGTGACCCACGGGTTTCATTCCGTGGCACACTCCTTCCTTAAACCCGCACCATATCTGGAAATGCGTCCTGACGTTTTCCCCTTTAGGCCCTTTTGGGATGGCAGACTCGATCGCAGGATCTTCTCCTCGGTGCCAAGATCTGGTTATTTTAACCCAGGTTTGTTTCTTCGAATTTGAAAAAAGTCTACTGCTGGCTTTTCTAAATGCTAACTTTTTACATAAATAGTCCGTGTGTGATTGAGAGTTTGGGGTTGGGGAATATAGGGTTTGATCAATTTATTTGACTAAGTTTATTAACGACATTAGTCTCAGCTTCTATATCTGTGTATTTTCGACTACTGGATCTGATAGTTTCTGAAAGGGGTGCCCCCACCCTCTCCCAGGATGGACCCCTGTCCTAAGACCACCCTTCTCCCTCCGGAGCCTGTGTGTGACCACGGGGTGGGGGGGACTTTCATCCCATCCCATCTGGGGCTCCTTCGGGTGGAGACAGGAGATGGCTTGCCCTCCACCCACCAGGGTCCGACTCTGGCTTTGGCTTCGAGCAGGGCCCACCCACAGGTGGGGACAGCAGCCCTAACCCAGTGCTTCGTGCAGTAAACTCAGCTCTCTCACTGGCCCTTCCCGAGAAGGCGGCACGGCTGTGGCTGAGACCGACCAGGGTGTGGATCGCAGCTCCACTCCAAAGTGCATGTGACTTTGGGTTGGTTCTGGCCCCTCTCTGAGCCTCAGTTTCCTCATCTATAAATTGGGCTGATGACATCCATCTCAGAGAGCTGGCTCCTGGTCGATGCTCAATGGTGGTCCCAGTATAATCAACAATAGTAACTATTATCAATCAGGCAGTCCCTATAAGACCAGAACTTGGGTTCGAATCCCAGCAGGGCCTCGTAGACACCGAGGGCCCTTGGACCAGCAGCACCACTTCCCGGGACTGCTACAGGACGGAGTGAGAAGACCGCTGTCTGGGCCCCTGCCAGCCCAGGACAAGATGGGACGGCGGGGGCATGACAAAGATGTCGCCGACGACCGGGCTCAGACCATCTTCCTTTAATACAAAGTTGATATATCTACATACACAGGGGTGGGAAAACCACCCAGCTGCTTCCGTTTGAATAAACAGTGTCTGGAGCAACGGCACATCTGCTCTGGTACAAAGAGAAAAACTCGCTTGCTCAGGTGTGGGGGATGCCGTGCTTTCTGCGTTTGCCCCGTAGTCCCAGGGGAAAGGCGCCCTGACCGGGGCCAGCACCCAGCCTCTCTTCCCTGAAGAGGCGGAATCTCCTGTTCTGTCCCTTCTCCCTCCCGCCTCGGGGCGAGCAGGGGCTCGGGCTGCAGGGAGGCGGGCGCCGCCATCATTGGGGCCGCCCCCCCGCCACCCACCCTTGGAACCGTGCTTGATATGTCTGAGAATTTAATCATTAAAAAAAGAAGAAAAGAAAAAGAAAAAAAGAAACCAGGAGCAAAAGGACGTCCTGTTCTTGAGTGAGGCACGGCTTCCGATGGCAGGAAAAAGAAAACACCGGCCACGGGACAGCTGTCGGAGCGGACACGGCACCACGCAAGAACGCTCTACAGTGAAAAAATAGACTGTGAAGAGAACAGGAATAAGCAACATTTTTCTTTTTAAATTCGTGGACTGGTAAGTCACTTTTTTTTTCTTTTTAAAAAAATTGGAAAAAAAAATACGCTATTTAAAAAAAAAGGAAATGTCACTGGATACAGTTACACAGAGTTTGAAAAACAAAAAGCTGAATTCTGGCCCCCCTCCAGCCTGCTGCTGATGCAGGGCTGGAACCCCCCTGGGGGCGGCAGGGGTGGGGCGCGGG
>PVIA01016406.1:0-19062 GCA_004024845.1 Tonatia bakeri | reverse complement strand
ATAATCACTTTAAATGTAAATAACTTAAATATACCAATCATAATACATAGGGTAGCTGAATGGATAAGAAAACAAGAGCAACATACATGTTGTCTATATGAGACCCACCTCAGAATGAAAGATACACACAGAGTAAAAGTAAAGGGATGGCAAAAATATTTCACACAAATGGGAAAAAAATCTGGGTTAGCAATAGTGTTTTCTGATAAAAGTAGACTTTAAAGGAAAAACTATGCTAAGAGACAAATAAAAACTCCGCATAATGATAAAGGGAGCAATCCAACAAGAGGACATAACCCTTCTAAATACTATTCATCCAACATTGAAGGACCTAAATGTATAAAGCATTCTGACAGACAGAAAGGAAGAGATTGGCAGTAATACAGTGATAATGGGGAATTTTAACACATCATTGACATCAACGAATACATCTTCCAGAAAATCAACAAGGAAACAGTAGCATTAAATTACATACATCAGATTAATTTAATTGATATCTTCAGAGCATTTAACCCCAAAGTAGCAAAATATAAATTATCTTCAAATTAATAGAACATTTTCTAAGATAGACCACATGTTAGGACATAAAACAAATCTCAATAAATTTAAGAAGATTGATATCATATCAAGCATCTTCTCTGATGATAATGGTATGAAACCAGAAATCAATCACAAGCAAAAACCCAAAAAACACACAAAGACATAAATGCTAAACAATGAATGAACAACATCAAGATCAAAGAAGAAGGCAAAAGATATCTTGAAACAAATGAAAATGAGAAGACAGTAACCAAAAAGCTGTGTCACAGCAAAATCAGTCCTAAAAAGGAAATTCATGGCATGACAGAGCTATTTAAAAAAACAAAAAAGATCTCAAATAAAGTCTAATTTTACTCTTACACAATCTTAAAATGAGTAGCAAACAAAACCCAAAGTGGATAGAAGGAAGAAAAAAATCAGAGCAGAAATAAATAAAATAAAGTTTAAAAAAACAAAAAAGCTTAATATAGCCAAGAGCTTGTTCTTTGAAAAGTAAAACAAGATTGACAAATCTTCAAACAGACCCATCAAGTAAAAAGGAGAAAGGAACCAAATAAATAAATGACAAATGAAAGAGAAGAAGTAACAACTAAACCCAAAGAAAGGTGAGGGGTTGTAAGAAAGTATTATGAACTATATGCCAATAAATCTGACAACCTGGAAGAAACAGATAAATTCCTACAGACATACAATCTTCAAAAACTGAATCAAAAAAAATTGAAGAACCTGAATAGATGGTTACAACTAGTGAAATTGAAGCAGTAATCATAAAAACTCCGAAAAAACAAAAGTACTGGATTGCATGGCTTCACTGGTGAATTTTACCAAACATTCAAAGAAGAATTAAACCTATTCCTCTCAAATTAATGCCCAAAATTCAAGATGTGGGAAGACCACCAAACTCATTTTATAAGGTCAGCATTATCCTAATTCCAAAACCAGAAAAATACAGTACAAAAATAAAAAATTATAGGGCAATACCTCTGATGAACATAGATTCTGAAATCTTCAACAAAATATTAGCAATCCAGATTCTTCAATACATTAAAGAGACCATACACCATGATGAAGTGGAATTTATAAAAGGGATGCAAGTTTGACATAATATCTGCAAATCAATAAATGTGATACACTACAGAAAAAAATGAAGAATTAAAAATGACATGACCATATCAATAGATGAAGGAAAAATAGTTAATGAAATCCAGCACCCACTTATGGTAAAAATTCTCAGTTAAGTGGGAATAGAGGGAATATACCTAAACATAATAAAGGCCATATATAACAAACCCATAGCCAACATCATACTAACGGGCAAAACTACAAGAGCTTCCCTCAAGGTCTGGAACAAGACATGAATATCTGTTTCCACCACTTTTTCAGTGTAGTACTAAAAGTACTATTCACAGCATTCAGACAAGAAGAAGAAATAAAAGGCATCCAAATTGGAAAGGAAAAGGTAAAGTTGTCATTATTTGCAGATGACATGATACTATATATAGAGTACCCTAAATATTCCACATACACACAAAAAAACTATTAGATAGAACTATTAAATAAATTCAATCAAGTATCAGGATACAAAATAAGCATCCAGAAATTAGTTGCATTGTTATACATGAAGTATAACCTGTCAGAAAAGAAAACAATCCCATTTACAATTGCTCCAAAAGAATAAACACTTAGGAATAAATTTGTCCAAGGATGAAAAAAGACCTGTATTTGGAAAATTATAAGACACTGAAGAAAGAAGTTGAAGAAGATACAAATAAATGGAAGCATATATCATGTGCATTGATAGGAAGAATTAACATCATTAAAATATTCAAAGCAATCTATAGATTCAACTCAATTCCTATCATGATACCAAATGACATTAAACAATAGAAATTAACTTTTTTCACAATTCTGATGGTCAGAAGTCTTAGATCAAGATGTTGACAGGGCTGGTTTCTTCTGAAGCTTCTCTTTGGGTTGGCAGATGGCCATCCTGTCTCTCTGTGTCTTTACAAGAGCTTCCTTCTCTGTGCCTGTCAGTATCATTATTTCCTCTTCATATAAGGACACCAGTCGTATTAGCTTAAAGCCCACACTGATGATGTCATTTCAACTTACTTGCCTTCTTAAAGACTCTATATCCAAATATAGTCACAATTTGAGATACTCTGGTCAAGACTTTAAAATATGAATTTTGAGAGAGAGTGGAGTATAGCTCATAACATTAATACAGTATAAATATGGAGAAAAAATAATACCATAGGTTGTTGCCTAAATATTTCAAAATACACATTGAGTAATATTGCATATATAACATAATAAGCACATATAAATAATTAAAAATTATGTTTATTTATGTCCTTCAAATGCCTGAAGAATATTAATATGCTCATATGTCATGGATGTAGAAGCCAGCTACACAGGAGATTGTTTTGCATTCTTCCCATCACCACTGAACCATCCTTATGTGTTTATTGCTAGGAGTTAAGAATCAAAAATGAAAAAATGTATAGGCCCTCAGGACTTAATATCTAATTGCAATATCAGCATGGGTGTTCCAGAAAGAAAGAAGAATAAATAATAAGTATATATGTCCTAAATTCCAAACAAAAGATTATCTATCTTTCTGATTATAAAATCATACCAGCCAGCTCTGTGTTGATTTCTACAAGATTCCAAAAGAAAACTATCATTATTTAAATATGAAGATAATTAGTAGAATAGAATTTCAGAAAATGGAATGAAAGTGATATATCTTGTAAAGACCCCTGTTTTCAAATTGCTTGATCTTCCTTTGCTTCTCAATGAAGGAGAATGTTAAAAAATGTCCCCAGTGATTTAATAGTTGCATTATTTGGAGTCCATTCAACTGATGTTTTGCTATATAAAAAATAAATAATAATTTGATAAGGTACTCTTTCATATTTAGTTGATGTGAATTCACTAAACAAATTTTCATGACCCAAAAGGAAGTATGGGTGAATTATTTTGACTCCCTGAAACAACTTTAATATTTTTTTACTGGCAGATGAAGATCTTGGCCTAATTTGAATCCCTATTTCACTGTCAAAACAAGAAGTGAAGAGGGGAAACAACTTTCATTGTGCTCTAAGTATACAACTGGAAATTGCAAAAATATCTTATAATGGCCAAAATAATAAAGTATTTGGTTCTGTGAGTAGAGGAACTTTGAAGCTAATTAGATTTCTTGTTAACATTTCAGTATAGTAAATGTAGATCATTGTTAGTTTTAAACATATAGAGAGTCTACCATAAAAAGAGTTTAGGGAATCAGTGTGGTATAAAGATTAAATGCCCAAGTTCTAGAATCAAACTGCCTAAACATGAACTCTCTAACTTACTACTTGCATGTACTTGGGAAAATTGTTTTTTTTCCATCCCAAATTCCTTAGTCTTATAAGCTGTAAATGGGGATAATAGTGGTATCTGCATCATACAATAACCATGGGGATTTAATAAACAATACATGAGGAAAATGCTTGGCACAAAATTAATGATAGATGTTAGCTGTTATTGGTAACCAATAATTTAGAATATATCTACCATTTGCTAACAGTTTCTAAGCAATGATTTTCAACCTCATTAGCACATTGGAATCATCTGAGATATACTTTTTAAAATTTTAATATTTGGCCTTATTCTTAGAAATATTTAGTAAATTGGTGACAGGTGAGGCCTAGATATCTGTGAGTTTTAAAAGTTACCGAGTAATTCTAACATGAAACTAGAAGTGAAAAGCTTTGATCCAAATAACCCACATAGATGTGTAGCATCAAATATTCTGTCAGTATCTGAGGTAGTCCTAGAGTAGTCTTACTCAAACTGTATTTTGCATAATGCTTCTCAATCAAGATGCTCCCTTAAACAAACAAACAAACAAAAAACAGGGAAACATATAGAGTGATCTAAGTTTGATGATGTATATATCTCTTGAAGATTCATTTTTCATATTAGCATATTAAAAGATTTGGGCAGTCCCAGTTTAGGTAAATTTGTTTATTACTGACAAACCCAGTTCCCTCAAATTTTTGTAATAAGGAAACACTTCCTTGAAGAATATTTAATATTTTGCTTTACAACACAGTGCTGTTACTGACTATCATTTCTATTGGCTGAAATATCAATTAATTAATACTTGGGTAATTAATATAATATATATTTATTAACATCCTCTTCTAGGTACTGGGAATTTAAAGCTAAAAGGCATAGGGTTTGGCTATTAAAGTCACATGTGGAGGCTTTTTTAAAAACTATAGGTACCTTGACTTCACACTACACCTGCTACATATTCTATTAGAGTAGACCTGCTAATAGAATTCACTGGAATTCTCATAACGAGCTGGATTTGGAAATTACCAATACATAACCTAACCTTCTATATTAAACCATGTAGTTTTAACCTATTTTGAAAATATCAACAAAGAAAATAAAGCTAGAAAGAGAAACTACTGACTAACGTTAGAAACAAAAAGAGACAAAAAAGGATAGGCAAGAAAAGAGTAGGAGAGCACCCAGAAATACAGTGCACCTGAGCAATGTGCATGTGTGCTGCATACATGCATGTTCATGCATGAGGATGCAGTGTGTATGTGTGTGTGTGTGGGTGTGCAAGAGAGAGAGAGATGAGATTGAAAATTGAAGACATTGGCTGGTTGATTGGCTGGAAAGGGAAGAGATGTACACTTTGAATCCATCATTGGCCAACGAGGAAGAGAAATCTATCCTTTATTAGTAAATGGTAACAGCATTCCTGACTCTTAGCTAAAGATATTGAAATGAATGGAAGAGGAGTGATTATATGCTTGAGAACTGAATAGTTTTAAACCGATAGAATTTGAACTTGTTTCAATGGGAGAGGAGTTAGAGATCATCTTGCTTTTTGAGAAATAATATGAAATATTGACATAATAGACTGAGAATATATACAAATTTTCTTCTGTAAGTCAGGTATCACCATTTCCTAGTAGAAGCAGGTGATGTGTTGCAAAATAAGTACAAAGGAAAGGACTTTTGAGAGTGTTATTGTACTTCTTTAAACACAACTCTATTAAGGGTGGGATCTTAAATACTGTATGGGTTTAGTTATGTGTGGAATCTGAAAAAAATAAAATAAACATCAAATTCTCAGAAAAACAGAGAGTAGAATGACGGTTGACAGGGGCTGGGAGGTGGGGGAAATGGGGAGATGTTGGTCAAAGGTCACAGACTTCCAGTTATAAGAAGAATAAGTCTTAAAAATACTCTATTATGCACTTAAAAGTTGCAAACAGAGTAGATCTTAAATGTTCTCACAACACACACACAAATAATTATAATTGAGACAATTGATGTATTAGCTAACTTTATTGTGGTAATCATTTCACAATATGTATGTGTATCAAATCATCATGTCATACACCTTAAACTTACACAATGTTATATAACAATTATATCTCAATAAGGTAGGTCTTAATGGAAACCAGCTTTTACATTTCTGGAGTGCCTTAAAGAGTAACTTTTAGTAGATATAATTAACTACATCTCATGTTAAAACATTTCTATTGAAAATTTTATGATTCTATGAACCAATGTCACCCCGATAAGTTTAATTAAAAACATTACTTCCTATATTTAAACAGAAAGATCCTCCACCTTACTGTTAAAAGACTGGTGGAAACGTGCCCTTGTCCAAACAGGAGATGTTAAGTTTCTAAGAATATAACTTCAACCTTAGAGAGACATGTTACCTACAAGACAAATGTTGGAATTTCTATTCTGGAGGAAGAGTGCCTAAGATTGAATCCTTTAGGAAGAAAATAAGATATTTTTTGACATATATAACTTTCAATTTTCACTTATGAAGTTGTGAAATAAAATTTAATTTTAACCTCAAGTTCTATGGACATATAGTTTGAATAGGGAGACAACATCAATGTCAAAATTACTTAAGCTGGTTTAGGGATGCTGTCCCATACCTCCATACAAATGGAAATCCCCAACCATGGTTACCATTTTATGGTTTGCAATCAAGTGGGTTTTGGAACCACTCACAGCAGCTACTTCCTACTAGAAGACAAAGAATTTCAGGCAATGATATGTCTGGGATAGGAGAAGAGACATAAAATTATGGGTAGCTCATGGAATTCAAATTCTGCAAAAGTAGTCCTGAATGCTGAGAAATAGCAGTAATTAAGTAAGAGTGTATTGGGATGATTCTCTGACCTAAATTGATTGGGACTTGATTTCTTTGGAAGGCTCAACTTAGAACACATGTATAGCAGAGTGACTAGGAATGAAGATGTATATCTACAAACCAGAAAGAGGGCGAAAGTGTTCCATCTCTTGTTCAGTATAAGCTTTTCATTAGCAGGCAGTAGAACACAACATGAAGAACAAGTCATGTTCTGAGAATGTTCTGATTAAGAGTTATTAATCAACTTTGGACTCCTTTGTAACTAAAGAGATCTCTCTAATTTTTTTCTGTGGCTGCCTTAGCCACATACTAAAAACAAGGTTGAACAATGGAGCACAAGATCAAGATACTAGGGAGAATATAGCAGGCTGGAAGAGTATTCCAGTCTGCAGGAGCTTTAAATAAGCTTGTTCTTCAATCTTCATGTAGAATTTCCTACAACCCTAGAGCCAGCTCATTTTGGATTGAAGACTGAATATCTTGATTTATTTTTATTATTCAAGAGTATATCATAAAGAAATGATATATAAGCAACTCCCTACTTGTCCCAAGTATTCAGCTGACACCAACCATTAATAAAATTAATCAAGTAATGACATGAAATCATTACAAATATATATATTTGTTTGTTATTATAATTTAAGGGATGAATAAAGCTAAGTTAAAAGTATCAGAGAAGTTGTGGGTACATACATGTTAGTAGAGAAAACAAGAAGGGGTTCAGGAAACATTGCAGTAAACTCTGAATTAGGGTTTATTTCATGTTCTTCAAGAGATACAAATGGAGATCAAATTCTCTACTAGTGCTTTGGCTTGGGCCACATAGAAGACACAATTTTCACCTTGTGTCTATGTTATAGAAGACTTATTGTGTCCCATCTACTTGAGGAAAGCTTTGAGTTAGGTAGATTATTCACATATAATATTTCATTTACTTTTCAAAACAACCTTAGAAAGCAGAGGGAGGTAACTTGCTCTGCATCTCTTCTTTGGTTAAGTGGCATATTTAAAATTTGAAACTAGACTGGACAGACTCTATAGCATATTGTTTCTACTATACCAGGAAATCATGAGTCATTTCTACTGATGCATGCTTTTTGTATGTCCAACCAGGAACAGATTTTCAGAAGCAGCTGACAGTAGTTATTAAATATTGTAAGAAGGAGCAACTTAGTAAATGTCATTATCATGTACAGTTGTTAAATATTATTATTTAGGTAAACAATACTAAAAACCCATTCAACGGGTCAATTCATTCAGCTACTTTGGCTTCATTTTGCAGCCCACTTGTCTTGATTGGCCATGATGATACAGTATTTTTCAACAGGACTAAACATCTCACAGGTCAACTCACTTCCACTATGGATATGTGCCATTAAACTTTTTCAGGACTAAATGTGTTTTGCACATTGCATAATAAAGCAATGAAACACTTTATTTCAAGTGCATTTTTAAAAAGAGCTACAGCAGTTTCAAGGCTCCTTTAAGGAAAAATTTAGTTCTTCCAAAAGGTACCCCCTTGGCCCACATCCACATGCAAGTGGGCTGTTCCTTTGAAAGAAAATTTATTTCAAGTTATTGAACTTTTACTACAGAATATTAATTCTACATCACCCATATCTGGTTGGTAAAACTTTTAGATCTCTTTTCATTTAATAGCACAAAGAAATAACTCATAAGTTGATGTTCATTCTATACTTGTGTAAAATTCATTTGAGATTAACTATTCTTCTCTCTAGATTCTCTAAGCATTAGCCTTGAATAAGCTAAATTACCAGTAATCAACATGTCTGGACTCTATTCTTACAGCTCTCTTAAGCAGTGTTTAGTGGTGTACAGGTTCCTGTTCTAGATTCTGATCTTTTAAATATGTGACCTTGAGAAGATTACTCATGCTCCTTGAGCCCATTTCTACACCAATAAGATAATTTAGAAATTCAGTTCAGCCCACAAACATATTTAGGATATCTGTTAGGTACCATCTTCTGTGTTGGAGTTAGGTATAAAAACATTTTTTAAGTGTATCTACCCAATATGTGTTTTGAGCTTATGCCATATGTTAGCCATTGTCTTAAGGGCTAAGGATAAATTATTGAATGAGGCTGACAAATTCCCCATTCTCATAGCTTGTATTTTAGTAAAACATTCAGAAAATAAACAAGGAAACAAAAAAAAACTAATTAAATACAAATTTAGGTGATAACAACTATAAAGAAAATACTGTGAAGCAGCATAAGAAGGTGACTTTGTGGAAACAGAAATGTTTTAGAAACTGTGCTCAGGAAAGATTTTCCTCTAGGAGAAGGACATTTGAGAGAAATGCAAATGATTAGAAAAGGTGATCAAGAAATCTCTGAATTTAAGGAGTTTGTAGTCTAGAAGAGGATAGGGGAACAAAAGTGTAATTTTAATAAGTGATAGCATAGCGGTATGCTATAAAGATTATTTGGGAGGATTTATTTAAGCAATACAAAAGTACTTCACAAAAAGTTAGGCACAAATAAGGTACTCACAAAAGGTAAGCCATATTTTCTCTCTTTGAGATTTAACATATTGCCCCTCTCCTTCAATCAATATAAAATAAATCCACTTGATCCTTCATGATGACTTCTTAAAACCAGAAAATGTTTGGTCTAATTTACATGTCTTTTTGAGACAATAAAAATTATAAGATGTTATAGACTTTCCTTCTTTCTTGGCTTATAGTACTAGCTATGGAGCTTGATTTTTGTCATTAACCTCTATTTCTTGTTTTCTTTATTTCTATTGTGTTTATTGTTGTTTTGATACCATAAACTCTCCGGATATTTTTATATCTATACAGAAAACAAATGGTTTTAAAGAACATGTTTATCCACTACAGTTATTTTTGTTTCTGGTATTTAGAAAAAGTATTTGGTGTTTGAACTATAAAAATAGTCCTAGTATTCCCTTTTTGACATAGACCTCATTTCCAATAATATGGATATAATAGAGGAAAGAGATGACTAGATAGAATTATTAATATTTTAACCCACTCTGTTATTTATCACCAAACATTTGGGTTTCTTTTTCAAAGCACAGAGTCTACAGTAAAATTTAATTAATATAACCTAATTAGAGGAGATGACAATATAAACCATTATAAACCTTAAATACATACTATCTTTAAACACACAGTTAACTTAGTGGGTAAGACATTACACTTTGAACTTAAACACACTGAGGATCAAATATTTCTTGTTTTTACTGATTGTGGCTTTAGTGAATGTTTTGATCTCTCTGGGGTCATCTGTACAATGTGAAAAATAGCATCCATCTCAGGATTCAACTGAGCCTGAAGACATTATATAATTAAACAATAGTTATAAAGTTCTTAACAAAATATCTGGTACATGGCAAGTATCTAAAATAGAAATTGTTATTTAGATTTTATATCTATCAACTGTATTGCATATTCTACATAATAATTTGTATACTGCTATATAATATCGAAAAAATGAAATCTTTAAAGATGAATAACTTTTGTCAAGGATTATAGTATATTGACAACTTGAGTTATTAAAAATGCTCTACTTTATCTTAATTAAAGCATAGGAAGCAATAGGATGTACAAAAATAGAGCCTAAACACCAAAAATCCAATTATAGGGAGACTCAAATGGCAGCACAGTAAATGAAAGATACACTAACCACCTCCCAGTAGCAAAGTGGAATTAGAACTAAATTATAGAAAAATGATCCTGAATAACCAACTGAACACTAGCTAGACAGAAGCCATATAACCAAGGTCATACAAAAGGAACCACTTCACCAAATGGTACTGGTAGGGAGTGTGGAGGAGGCATGACAGGGCTGACTGAGGTCCTACAGATGGCAGTTGAAGATCCAGAGAGATCCTTGAGCAGTCAGAAGTGTTCCCCCTGAGAAGTGTGGGGTCTAAACCCCAAGCTGAGTTCCACAGCCTATAGCACCAGAACTGAGAAAGGAACCACAATAACATACAACTATGAAAAGCAGTGGAGTTTCTGTCTACCAAAGAAAGATAGCTAGAGACACAAAAAGACTTTTAAAGAGCCAACACACAAAATTTTGTTAGCAGCCACTTACCCTGGCTTCTGGCAGAGGGAGGGCAGAGTAGACTAGAGACATGTGAGGATAGTCTGGGGCTGGTGGCTATGGGGAGATTACTGGAGGAAGACACACCAAGATCCCTGTGCTGAGTCATTCCCAATACTGTAGGAGCCATCCATCTCAGGCAGAGTACCCAGCTCCAAATGACATCTGCCTGAGAGGAAGCAATAGCCCTACCTAAGGAATCACTCTTGCCCCACCCTGCAGTGCTTAAGCCCTGCTGCTGGAGATTACAGCATAACACTTTAAGCATAACAGAAAGCCTGCAGTCAGAGATACCTCTCTATGACTCTGAGACTTTGGCTAATCCTCCTCTGGGCCTAGTGCTGGTAAAAGTCAGCCTTAGTGTGCAACCTTGTTCCTTCTGCACACACCCAGGCCCACCAGAGGGAGCCACAAATAGTGGATCACTCATAGCTCAAATAAGGTGCTAAAGGGAAGTCACATGTGGTGTTTAATGTAAGTCTGTACCTCAGTCTTTATAGGTTTACCTGATACATAAAACACATACAAAGAAGCAGCCAAATGGGAAGAAAAAGAAATAGACCTCAAACAAAAGGACAAGAAAATTCTCCAGAAGAAGAACTAGATGAAATGGAGGCAAGCAATTTGTCAGATCAGAAGTTTAGAGTAATGGTTATAAGGATACTCAACAGTATGAAAAGAGACATAAAAACCCTAAAAATAACCAGTCAGAAATAACAAATGCAATATATGAAATAAATAATACACTGGAAGGAATAAAGAGTAGGTTAGATGAAGCAGAGGATTAAATCGGTGATTTGGAAGACAGGAAAGAAAAAAACAACCAAGCAGAGCCGCAAAAAGAAAACAAATATATATATGATGAAAGCTTAAGCAACCTTTGGGACAACATGAAGCATAATCACAACTGCATAATGGGAATACCAGAAGGAAAAAAGAATTAGCAAAGAATTATTAGAAGAGATAATGATTGAAAATTTTCCAACTCTGGTGAAGGAAAAATACACACAAATCCAGGAATCTCAGAGAGGCCCCAAGAAATTTAACCCAGAGATTCTTACACTAAGAAACATCTTGATAAAAATGGCAGGGCTTAAAGACAAGGAGAGAATCCTAAAAGCCACAAGAGAAAAAGCAGGTAGTTGCAGACAAAGGAGTACCAGTTAGACTGTCATCTGATTTCTCAACAGAAATATTCCATGCCAGAAAGGAGTGATGTGAAATATCCAAGATGATGAAAAGCAAGGACCCACAAAGAAGGCTACTTTACCCATCAAGGCCATCATTTAAAATTGGAGGAGAAATAAGGAGCTTCCCAGATAATAAAAAGCTAAAGGAGTTTGTTAACACCAAACCATTACTGTAACAAATGTGAAAAGACTTGATGAAGAAAAGAAGAAGAAGGAGGATGAGGGGGAGGAGGAGAAAAGGAGAAGGAAATAAACAACTGAGGGGAAAATAGCATCACATTAAAATGGCATGACATATATATCTATAAATAATCACCTTAAATGTAAATGGCTTAAAGGCTCTAAAACAAAAGGTAGATGGTAGCTGAAAACAAGAAAACAAAATCCTTATATATTTTTCCTCCAAGAGACCCACCTCAGATCAAAATATACACATAGACTAAAAGTAAACAGATGGAAAAAGATATTTCATGCATATGAAAATGAAAAAAAAAGCTGGTGTAGCAATACTTATATCGAACAAAATAGACTTTAAAATCAAGGTTAAAGCAAGAAACAAAGAAAGGTACGGCATAATGATAAAGGGAACAATACAACAAGAAGATATATCCCTTCTAAACATTTATGCATCCAACATAGGAGCACCTAAATATGTTAATCAACTCTTGATAGACAAAAAGGGAGACATCTACAGAAATATAGTCATAGTTGGGGTATTTTAACACCCCGACAATGTCAATGGACAGGTCTTCCAGACAGAAAATCAATAAAGACAGAGCACCCTTAAATGACACACCAGCTTAAATGAATTTAATTGATATCTTCAAGAATTTAATCCCAAAGCAGCAGAACATATGTTTCAAGACCACATGGAACATATTTTAGGAGAGACAACATGTTAGGAAACAAAACAAGTCTCAATACATTTAAGAAGACTGAAATCATAATAAGCATCTTCTCTGACCACAGTGCTATGAAACTAGAAATCAATCATGAGAAGAACACTGAAAAACACACAAAGACATGGAAGCTAAATAACATGTTATTGAACAATGAAAGGGTCAACAACAAGATTAAGGAAGAAGTCAAACATTGCCTTGAAACAAATGAAAATGAGAACACAACAATCCAAAATCTGTGAGACACAGGGAGAGTACTCTTAATAGGGAAATACATAGCATTACAAGTGAATCTGAAAAATAAAATAAAATAAAATACAAGAAAAAACTCAAATAAATAATCTTACTTTACACTTAAAGGGACTTGAAAAAGAACACAATGTCCAAATTGAGTAGAAGGAAGGAAATAACAAATATCAGAATAGAAAAAACAAACTGGAATCTAAAAAACAATACATATATCTATGAATACAAGAGCTGGTTCCTTGAAAGGATAAAAAAAAAGATTGACAAACTTTTAACCAAACTCATCAAGTTCAAAAGATAGAGAACCCAAATAAATAAAATCAGGAATGAAAGAGGAAACATAACAAGTGATACCAAAAAATACAAATAATTATAAGAAAGTATTATAAATGAATATATGCCAACACACTGAACAACCTGGACAAAATTAGTAAATTCCTAGAAACAAACACTCTTCCAAAACTAAATCAGGAGGAATCAGATAATATGAATAGACAGATTGCACCTAGTAAAATTGCAGCAGTAATTGAAAAACTAGAAACAAAAGCATTGGACCTGATGGCTTCACATGTGAATGTTACCAAACATTCTGAGAAGAACAAACACATCTTCTTCTCAAACTATTTCAAAAAAATTCAAGAGGAGGGAAGGCTCCCAAACTCGTTTTACATGACCAGTGTTATCCCAATTCCAAACTCAGAAAAAGATACACTAAAAAAGAAAACTATAGGCCAATGTCCCTGATGAACATAGATGCTAAAGTGATCAACAAAACAATATCAAACCAAATACAGCAATAGACTGAAACTATCTTAGCCATGATCCAATGGGTTTTATTTTGGTGGTGCAAGATTGGTACAACATTGGTAAATTAATAAATGTGATTCACCACATAAACACAATGAAGGATAAAAACCACATGATAATATCAATAGATGTTGAAAAAGCATTCAATAAAATCCAGCAAGCATTTATGATAAAAATTTCAGCAAAGTGGGAATAGAGGGAACATACGTAAATATAATAAAGGCCATATAGGACACATCCACATCCACCATCATATTTAATGGGCAAAGACTAAAAGCATTCTGCTTAAGATCAGAAATAAGACAGTTATATCCACTTTAACCTCTCTTATTTGACACAGTACTGGAAATCCTAGCCACAGCAATCAGACAAGAAGAAATAAAGGAACCCAAACTGGAAAGGAAGTAGTAAAGCTCTCTTTATTTGAATACCACATGATATTGTACATAGAGAACCTTAAAAATTCCACTAGAACAGATAAATGAATTCAGCAAAGTAGCAGAATACAAAATTAATATCCAGAAATTAGATGCATTTTTATATGCCAAAAATGAACTGATAGAAAGAGAAATTGTGAAAACAATCCCATTCTAAATTACTTCAAAGAAGAATAAAATACCTAGGAATAAACCTAACCAAGGATGTAAAATACCTTTATTCTGAAAATTATATAACACTGAAGAAAGAAATTGAAGAAGATACAAATAGGTGGAGAACATACCATGTTCATGGATAGGAAGAATTAACATCATTAAAATGTCCATATTACCCAAAGCAATCTATAGATTCAACATAATTCCTATCAAAATTCTAATGTTGTATTTCACAGAACTAGAACAAAAATTTCAAAAATTTATATGGAACCAGAAAATGTTCCACACAGCAATAGCATTCCTTAGAAAGAAGAACAAAGTAGGAGGAATCACACTACCTAATATCAAACCATACTATAAAGCTATAGTAATCAAAACAGCATGGTACTACAATAAAAACAGGTACATAGATCAATGGAACAGATCAGAGAGCCCAGAAATAAACCAACATTTTATAGTCAATTAATATTTTACAGAGGAAGCAAGCATATACAATGTGCTAAAGATAGTTTATTCAGTAAATGGTGTTGAGGAAATTGGACAGATATGTAAAGAAAAATGAAACTAGACTACATTCTTACATTACAAATTAATAAATTCAAAACAGGATAAAGACTTAAATGTTATACCCAAAACCATGGAAATTGAAAAAGAAAACATAGGCAGTAACATCTCAGGTATTACTCATAAAAATATTTCATCACATATACCTTTCCAGGGAAGAAAAGAAATAAATAAACAAATGGTACTACATCAAACTAAAAAGTTTTTGTACAGCAAAGGAAAACATTAATGAAATAAAAAGAACCCATAGAATAGGAGAACATATTTACCTATACATCTGATAAGGGGTTAATATCCAAAATTTATAAAGAACATATAAAACTCAGCACCACAAAAAACAAACAACCCAATTTAAAGATCAGCAAAGGACCTGAATAGACACTTCTCCAAAGAGGACATACAGATAACCTACAGACATATGAAAAGATGCTCAACATCACTAACCATCAAAAAACACAAATTAAAACCACAATGAGATACCATCTCACAGCTGTGGGAATGGCTATCATCAATAAATTAACAAACAACAAGTGCTGGAAATGATGTGGAGAAAGGGGAACACTTTGCAGTGTTGGTGGGAATGCAGAGTCGTGCAGCCACTGTGGAAAGCAACATGGAGATACCTCAAGTAATTAAAATGGATCTGCCATTTGATTCAGCAATCTCACTTCTGGGAATATATCCAAAGAAACCCAAAACACTAATTGGAAAGTATATAAATTCCACTATGTTCATTGCAACATTATTTACAATTGCCAAGGTATGGAGGCGGCCCAAGTGTCCATCAGTAGATGAATGGATAAAACAACTATGGGACATTTACACATTGAAATACTACTCAGCCATAAAAAGTAAGAAAATTTTACTCTTTGCAACAGTATACATGGAACTGGAGAATATTCATGCTAAGTGACACAAGCCAGTCAGAAAAAGACAAATACCACAAGATTTCTCTCATGTGTGGAACTTAATGACCAAACTGAACTAACAGGAAAAATAGAGACAGATTCATGCTTAGAAAGCAGGATAACAGCTAGGGTTGGGAGTTGAGGGGAAAGAGATGAGCAAAAACGAAAAATGATTCATGGACATGGACAATATTGTGGGAATTGCAGGTGGGTGGGGGTATAAGAGGATTCAATGGCAATAGAAGAAATATAATAAAGAAAACTTATCTGAAAAATAAACCCCATAATATCCACATAGTTTGATAGGGACTGGTGAGCTAATCAAGGGGGAATGACCAAGGGGTATTATTTTTATTGTGAAGAAATAGGAGCTTTAAAGATAAGCCTAGAAATGCAAGAGACAGGCAGGATGTGAGTACTGTTAGCTATGATGGAGCTAAGTCTAAGACTCAGATCATCTTAAGTCTACATGAGCTCATGAATACTCAAGGGGAAGTGGTTCCCTTTGCTAGAAGGTGGGGCAGGTGGGTGAACTTGGATTGGCTTTACCTGACAATAGGTATAGGGATGCCTCAATAGAGACAGTAGGGTACAGGAAAAGCAAGTCCAGTAACTGCAGAGATCTGGACATGAAAACAGAATTCTAAGCTACTACTCAGAAGATCTAGACAAACTTCAGTTCAGTTACATCTCAAATCAGCTTATCTTTTCCCTCCAAAGAAAGACACGTTCCAGAACCTAACACGATGGCCTCAGCATTAAAATTTCTCCATAAGGGGTAGAAGCCCAGTAGCTTAAAAGTCACACAAGATATAGAGACAAAATTTAAAGCACTAGGAATGGTTGTTGTATATGCAAATGGGACACAATGGCTTTCATTCATTTGGGATATTACCCGGATGGTAAATATAGCAAGGGGAGATTGGTTAATTTTCTGATGCCTAGTTTTTTAGTAGTTTACTACTCATAGATTAAACTTCTATTTCTCTAATTTTAAAAACTTGACATATAAAACCTTGAGAAGCCAAATTAGCATCAAATAGCAAAGGTAACAACTCAGATGGCTGGGATGATAAGACGTCTAATCTGTCACTCAGGGAGATTTTTTTTTTTACATTGACATGGCACTTTTTCTTTTATTACTTTATGGCCAAGATATGGAGGTGTTGTTCAATTACAGTTGTCTGCATTTTCTCCCCACCCCTGCACCCCACCCCAGCCAAGCCCACCTACCTCCCTTGGTTCCATCCTCCCCCTTGGTTTTGTCCATGTATACTTTATAGTAGTTCCTGAAAACCCTTCTTCCCACTATCCCCTCCCCCCTGCCCTCTGGCTATTGTTAGATTGTTCTTAATTTCAATGTCTCTAGTCATATTTTGTTTGCTTTCTTATTTTGTTGATTGTGTTCCAGTTAAAGGTAAGATCATATGGTATTTATCTTTCACTGCCTGGTTTATTTCACTTACCATAATGCTTTCCAGTTCCATCCATGCTGTCACAAAGGGTAGAAGCTCCTTTATCTCTGCTGCACAGAATTCCATTGTGTAAATGCACTGTAGTTTTTCGATCCACTCATTTGCTGGTGGACACTTAGGTTGCTTCCAACACTTGGCTGTTGTAAATTGTGCTGCTATGAACATTGGGGTGCATAGATTCTTTTGGATTGGTGTTTCAGGGCTCTTATGGTATAATCTCAGCAAGGGAATTGCTGGGCCAAAAGGCAGCTCCATTTTTAGTTTTCTGACAAAATTTTAGACTGTTTCCACAGTGGCTGTACCAGTCTGCATTTCCAACAACAATGCACTAGGGGTCCCTTTTCTCTGCATCCTCTCCAACGTTTGTTTGTTGATTTGTTTATGATGGCTATTCTGACCCGTATGAGCTGGTAACTCACTCTCATTTTAATTTGCATCTTTCTGATGACTAGTGATGCTGAGCAACTTTTCATATGTCTCTGGGCCCTCAGTATGTCCTCCTTGGAGAAATGTCTGTTCAAGACTTTTGCCCATTTTTTAATTGTGTTTTTTGAATTTCTGGAGTGGAGTTGTGTGAGTTCTTTACATATTTTGGACATCAAACCCTTAAACCCTTTTGGAGGTATCATTGGCAAATATCTTTTCCCGTATTTGCTTCTCTATTCATTTTAATACTGTTCTCTTTAGCCATGCAGAAACTTTTTAATTTGATGAGGTGCTATTTTTTTACTCTTTCCTGTATGTGCTTTGTTTTAGGGGACATATCTATGAAGATGTTGCTGAGAGGAATGTCTGAGATTTTCCTGCCAGTGTTTTCCTCTAGGATATCTATGGTGTTATGACTGATATTTAAGTCTCTTATCCACCTGAATTTATTTTTGTGTATGGTGTAAGTTGGTGCTTGACTTTCTTTCTTTTTTTTGCACATAGCTGTCCAGATTTGTCAACACCATTTGCTGAAGAGGCTATTTTTACATTTCTGCCCACTTTGTGAAATATTAATTGACCATAGAGACTTGGGTTTATTTCTGGACTCTCTGTTCTGTTCCCTTGATCTATGTGCCTGTTTTTATGCCAGTACAAGGCTGTTTTGATTACAGTGGCCTTGTAATACACTTTGATATCAGGTATTGTGATCCCTCCTGCTTTGCTCTTCTTTCTCAAAATTGCTGCAGCTATTTAGGGTCATTTATGGTTCCATAGAAATTTTTGAAGCATTTTTTCTATATCTGTGAAACATTCCATTGGCACTTTAATAGGTATTGCATTAAATCTATAAATTGCTTTGGGTAGTATGGACATTCTGATAATGTTAATTCTTCCAATCCATGAACACGGTACATGTTTTCATTTGTTTGTGTCCTCCTTAATCTCTTTATTCAGTGTTGTATAGTTTTCTGAGTACAGGTATTTTACCTCCTTGGTTAGATTTATTCCTAGATATTTTATTTTTCTTCTTGCTATATCAAATGGGATTTTTTCCCCCTGATTTCTGTTTCTGATGTTTCATTGTTGGTATACAAAAATGCCTTTGATTTCTGAGTATTGACTTT
>PVIA01016405.1:0-19059 GCA_004024845.1 Tonatia bakeri | reverse complement strand
AGTGGAAAGAGAAATGGCACCTTTAAGAACTAAAGATTACTTGAGTCATCCAGGACAGCTATATTGTGGTCAGGATGGACTCAGGACCCCACAGATCCAAGCTAAGTTTCCATGTTCTCTTGGGTCCAGCCCCAGGTTCTCAGTACCAGAGATACACTTGGTTCATGCGGATAGCTGGGAGACTATTTTTACAGGATGGATCCAGCTCTGTTTCCCCAGCCTTCTTCTGAGGGCCTTTTTGAATCTTCATTTGTAATTATGACATCAGCTATGGTTTGTTCCTCCTTCTGGACATGAGCAACTATTGGCATCCTCATGCTTTGCCACTTTTGGGAGCTCCAGTTGACCCTAGATGCCATCATCTCTTTGTCTGAGGAAAAATAGCTTTGGCTTTCAGAGCCCACTTCACCCACACACAGGTATAACCATCTAGAATGTAAAAATAATGTTTAAAAGAAGGAATAATTCCAAGCCTCTGCCCCAGAGACCCCCTCATGTCTGAGTCTCAGCCTGCCCACAGTGATCACCTGATCAACCCCATCTCCTTTGCTGCCTCATTCCCATCCCTGTGTCCTTCCCTGCCTCCCTACCAGCAGTTTTTGAGATTGTGTTCCAAATATTTATTCTCAGGAATGCTTCTTTCAGTATCTGCTCCTGGGAGAACCCAACCTAAGACAAAGACTAAACCCCCAAATGATCCAAGAGCAGCACAAGTAAGTTCCAAAATCAACTGAGAAATCAAGTTAAGATAGAGAAGGGGGCTATCTTTCAAAACCCATAAAGATCTATGTGATTTTGCAGTGAGGGAGCCTGTCTGATTGTCTGTGGGATCTGGAGTTGATCATTCAGGATCCCTGTGGATCAAGGGGATCCCCAAAATTCAAGTACATAGTTCTAGACATTAAGAATAATAATCATGTCATGGAATCTAACCATGTTTCATCCAAATAACAGTTGGGGGTGGATGCACTGAAAGAAGTAAGAAAGTGACACATGTTTCTCCCTGAAGATCCTCAAGAAAATATTAGCAAACCAAATACAGCAGTACATCAAAAAGACCATACACCATGGTTAAGTGGGATTTTTGTCAGGATGCAAGGTTGCTGCAATATCTACAAGTCAATAAACATGAGACACCACATAAGCAAAATGAAGGATAAAAACCACATGATTGAATAAATGGATGCAGAAAAAGCATTTGATAAAATCCTGCACCCATTTATGATAAAAACTCTTAGTGAAGTAGGATTAGAGAGAACATATCTAAACATAATAAAGGCCCTATATGACCCACCCACTGCCAGTATCATAATCAATGGGCAAAAACTACAAGCATTTTCCTTAAGAACAGGAACAAGACAGGGATGTCCACTTTCACCTCTCTTATTCCATGTAGTACTTGAACTCCTAGCCACAGCAATCAGACAAGAAGAAGAAATAAAAGGCATCCAACACGGAAAGGAAGAAATAAAACTGTCATTATTTGCAAATTACATCATACCATATATAGAAACCCCAAAGATTCCACCAAGAAACTACTAGAACTGATAAATGAATTCAGCAAAGTAGCAGGATACAAAATTAATATCCAGGCAGGCAGCGGCTGGTGGACCCAGTGAGGCAGAGGATTGTGGAGCGGGACACACGAGGCTCCAACTGGCCAGCAAGGCAGCAGTGGGCAGACCCCACGAGGCAGCAGATTATAGACTAGGCAGTCCCACATTCATGCACAGATAAACTGGGAGAAACAACTGGGGAGCGGGAGGAACTATGCAACCCAGGACCCCAGTGTGGGGAAATAAACCCTCAAATGACTAATTGAAACACCTGTGGGGGTTGAGGCAGTGGGAGAAACTCCCAGCCTCACAAGAGAGTTCATTGGAGAGACCCACAGGGTCCTAGAACATACACAAACCCACTCACATGGGAATCAGCACCAGAAGGGCCCACTTTGTTTGTGGGAAGCAGGGGAAGTAACTGAAATCCAGCAGAGAGCATAGTAAGTGCCATTGTTCCCTCTTGGACCCCTTCCACACAGACAGCATCACAACACAGTGATGTGGGTTGCCTGGCCCTGGTGAACACCTAAGGCTCTGCCCGTCACTTCGTAGCAGGCATGTCAAGACAAAAAAAAAAAAAAAGTGGTCCAAATGAAAGAACAGATCAAAGCTCCAGAAGAAATACAACTAAGTGATGAAGAGATAGTCAATTTATCAGATGCATAGTTCAAAACACTGGTAATCAGGATGCTCACAGAATTGGCTGAATTTGGTTGCAAATTACATAAAAACATGAAGGCTACGCTAAGTGAAATAAAGGAAAATGTACAGGAAACCAACAGTGATTTGAAGGAAACTGGGATTCAAATCAATGGAGTGGACCAGAAGGAAGAAAGAAACATCAAATCAGAAAACAATGAAGAAACAAGAATTCAAAAAAATGAGGAGAGGCTTAGGTTCTCCAGTACATCTTTAAAGGTTCCAACATCCGAATTATAGGGGTACCAGAAGGAGAAGAGGAAGAGCAACAAGTGGAAAATTTATTTGAACAAATAATAAAGAAGAACTTCCCCATTCTGGCAAAGGAAATAGACTTCCAGGAAGTCCAGGAAACTCAGAGATTCCCAAAGAAGTTGGACCCAAGGAGGAACACACCAAGGCACATCATAATTACATTACCCAAGATGAAAGATAAGGAGAGAATCTTAAAAGCAGCAAGACAAAAGATGAGAGTTATCTACAAAGGAGTGCCCATCAGACTGTCAGCTGATTTCTCAAAAGAGACCTTACAGGCAAGAAGGGGGCTGGAAAGAAGTATTCCAAGTCATGAAAGGCAAGGACCTACATCCAAGATTGCTCTATCCAGCAAAGTTATCATTTAGAATGGAAGGGCAGATAAAGTGCTTCTCAGATAAGGTCAAGTTGAAGGAGTTCATCATCACCAAGACCTTATTAAATGAAGTGTTAAAGGGACTTATCTAAGAAAAAGAAGATAAAAAACAAGTACAGTAAAATGACAGCAAACTCACAATTATTAACAACCACACCTAAAACAGAAACAAAAACAAACTAAGCAAACACTAGAATAGGGGCAGAACCATAGAAATGGAGATCACATTGAGGTTTATCAACAGGAGAGTGGGAGGGGGACAGGGGAAAAAGGTTCAGAGTATAAGTAGCATAAATGGAAGGTAGAAAACAGAAAGGGGGACTTTTCCCCTTTAAGAATAATATAAGAAATATAGTAAGAATAGTATAGGAAATGTAGGAACCATGGAACTTACACATACAACCCATGGACATGAACTAAAGGGGGGGAATGTGAGTGGTAGGGGGTGTGCAGGGCAGAAGGGACTGAAGGGGGAAAATGGGACAACCATAATTGCATAATCAATAAAATATATTTTTAAAAATTAATATCCAGAAATCAGCTTCATTTTTGCATGCCAATAATGAACTAACAGAAAGGGAAATTAAGAAAACAATTCCATTCACAATTGTTACAAAAAGAAAAAAAATACCTAGGAATAAACATAACCAGGGGTGTAAAAGGCCTGTATTCAGAAAATTCTGTACTGAGAAAAGACACTGAAGAAGATACAAATAAGTGGAAGCACATACCATGTTCATGGATAGGAAGAATTAACATCATTAAAATGTCCATACTACCCAAACAATCTATAGATTCAACAGAATTTCTATCAATATTCTAATGATGTATTTCACAGAAGTAAAACAAATAATTAAAAAAAATTATATGGAACCATAAAAGGCCCCACATAGCAACAGAGATCTGGAGAAAGAAAAACAAAGTTGAAGGAATCACACTGCCTAATATCAAACTGTACTATAAGGTCATAGTTATCAAAACAGCATGGTACTTGCATAAAAACAGACATTTAGATCAATGGAACAGAATAGAGAGGCCAGAAATAAAACTACACCTTTACAGACAATTAATATTTGACAGAAGAAGCAAACACATATATTGGTCTAAAAATAGTTTATTCAATAAATGGTGTTGGGAAAACTGGACAGATACATGCAGAAAAATGAAACTAGACCACCTTTGTACACCACACCCAAGAATATTAAAATGGGTCAAAGACTTAAATATTAGGCCCCAAACCATAAAAATCATAGAAGAAAACATAGGCAGCAAAGTCTCAGATGTTTCACATAGCAATATTTTTTTGGATATATTTCCCCAGGCAAGGGAAACAAAAGAAATAAATAAATAGATAAGACTACATCAACTAAAAAGTTTTTGTACAGCAAAGGAAATCATCAACAAAATACAAAGACAACCCACAGAATGGGAGAACATATTTGCTGATACATCTAATAAAGGATTAATATCCAAAATTTATAAAGAACTTACAAAACTCAATACCAAACAAACAACCCAATTAAAAAATGGGCAGAGGACCCAAATAAACACTTCTTCAAAGAGGACATGCAGATGGCCAATAGACATATGAAAAGATGCTCAACATCACGAATCATCAAAGAAATGCAAATTAAAACCACAATGAGATACCCATCTCACATCTGTCAGAATGGCTCTCATCAATAAATCAAAAAATAACAAGTGCTGGTAAGGATGTGAAAAAAGGGAAACCCTTTTGCTTTGTTGGTGGGAATGCAGATTGGTGCAACCACTGTGGAAAGCAGTATGGAGTTACCTCAAAAAATTAAAAATGGATCTGCCTTGAGACCCAGCTATCACACTTCTGGAAACATATCTGAAGGAACCTAAAACACCAATTTAAAAGAACATAAGCACCTCTATGTTCATTGTCACATTGTTTATAATCACCAAGACATGGAAGCAGCCCAAGCATCCATCAATAGATGAGTGGATAAAACAACTATGGGACATTTACATAATGGAACACTACTCAGCCATAAGAAAGAAGAAAATTTTACCCTTAGTGACAGTATGGATGGACCTGGAGAACATTATGCTAAATGAAATAAGCCAGTCGAGAAAGAAAAATACCATACAATTTCACTCATATGTGAAATCTGATGAACAAACTGAACTAACAAGGCAAATGGAGACAGACTCATAGATAGAGAGCAGGATCACAGCTTCAGGGGTGGGGGTGTGGTTAGGGGCTGGAGAGATTGAGCAAAAAGGAAAAAGGACTCATGGACATGGACAGCAGTGTGGTAATAAAGGAAGGGAGTTATAGGGGACTAAATGGTAATGGAAAAATACAATAAAAATTAAATTTTTAAAAAAGAAAATAAACACCCTCATCCACAGGAGCCCAAACTTCTTGCAGAGGCTCTGCCAACCAGAGCCCAGGTCTCATTAGGAGAGATACCTCAAGAGCCTCAATTAGCACACAGAGCTCACAGGAAAAACGGAGTGTCAGGTATGGGACACAAGACAATGTGGTCCCAGGTTGGGGGGAATGGAGTCATAGGAAGGAAGAAGGGCCACATCTTGTCTTTCTTCACTGTGCAGGAGGGGTCAGCAGCTCGTGTGGTCTTGTCTCCTCTCCACAAAGAGATGTCCCCTTGCTGCGTTCTGGCCCTGCCCAGTGGGTTGACATACTCCCTAGGCTCTGTCAGAACACCCCCCCTTCTATGTGTTCACCCCAGGGGACACCAGGCTGGCAACTCAAAGAAAGGCCACAGTGCCTGGCACATGGAAGCTCCAGGAGCAGACATCATTTGACAGGAAAGTGAAAACTTAACAATGTCTTCCTTGGCTGCATTTAGGTGCTTCTGGACAAGCATTCACAACCAACCCATTCTTGAATCAGTGAGCCAGGGATTTCTTCTTGTTGCAGAACTGAAGTCTTTTTGTCTGATTCCCAGTGGACTTTTCCAGATGACCTATATTACTCCTTCCAGTGTGGCCTGTGGGAGGCAGCTGGGTCAATGGCATCAACAGCTTATTTGCCTATTTTGGTTTTTAACTTTTAATTTTTGAGCCAATTTTAGACTTAGGGAAAAGTTGCAAAAGTAATAATAGAGAGAGTTCCCTTATATTTTTCAAGCCACTGCCTTTTATGTAATATTTCACACAACCACAGCATAATGATCAAATTAGCACTGGTGAATCTAAGTTAATATTTGTTAAATAAATTGCAGAGCATATTCAAATCTCACCAATTTTTGTGCTAATATCCTTTTGCTCTTGCAGAATTCTATTCATGATTCCACATTGTATTCAGTGGTTATTTCTTCTTAGTCTCCTCTGGCTTGGGGTATTTTCTCAGTCTGTCCTTGTTTCTAAAGATCTCAACACTTCCAAAGTGGACATGGTTAGTTGTAGAATGACCCTCAGTTTGGGCTTGTTCATTGTTTTCTCAAACTGGAGTGAGGGTATGCATTTTGGCAAGAATTGCATTAGAATGATGCTGCATCCTCATCATATCAAAGGGTTCATGATGTCCTGATGCTTACCTTGATCACCTGACTTAGTGTCTACCAGGTTTATCCATTGTAAACGGAATTATGCAACATATACCCTTTGGTGCCTGGCATTTATTTCTGGATATTGAGTTTTTGAGAATCTTTGATCTCATATTTCTTTACCTCAGGAGATTCTATTGCACACTGTCATTTAGGAAACTCAGAGTGAAGTCCATACTCTGGTATGGCAGTACAGTATAGTGAGTAAACTCATTAGCAGTGAAGTCTGACTCCAGATCAAATTTCATTCTTGCCACTCATGAGCTAGCTAACCTTGAGCAATTACTTCCTCAGCTGTGACTGTTAAATCAGTAAAATGGATGTGATGTGATAGCAACTGTACCATATGGCTGTTTCAAAGATTAAGTAAGATTTAATTAGAAGAAAGCCTTTAGCATGGTGTCTGGTATATAATAAATACTCAACAAATAGTGTTATTGTTAATAACATTATTGCTAATTTTTATTGATTACCATTATTTATTGATTATATTAATATTATAACACTGCTTATTAGCTTTGCAGCCTCCATTTCTGAGTGCATAGTTTGAATAAGAAGGCATTTCCAAAGGCTGCCAGCAACCAGAATTTCTGTGACTCTTGGACCCTGAGTGGTCCTGGGTCATCAACAAATAACAGCACTCAGAGGATGTGTGTATTACTCAGGATACTCTAGAAAAGCTGAACATGTACAATGGAGAGAGAGAGAAACCTCTATTAAATAATTGGCTCATGCAATTGTGAAGGCCAACAAGTCCAAAATCTACAGGGTAGGACAGCAGTCTTGGAGACCCAGGAAGAGTTGATGGTGCTGATATTACAGGCTGAGTTCAAGCTAGACTGCAGGCAGAATTTCCTCTTCCTTAAGGGAATCCATCTTTTTCTCTTTTAAGGCCTTCAACTGTTTGTTTGAAGCCCACCCACATTGTAGAGAGTAATCTCTTTACTTAAGTATACTGATTTAAATGTTAATCTCATCTAAAAATTATCTTCACAACGTCTAGACTAATGTTTGACCAAATACCTTGGTACCATGACCTATTCAAGTTAATATATAATATCAGCCATCACAGTGGACTATAGTTCACATATAGGATTTGAAAACTCAAAATCCCTGCAGTGGCAGGTGCAGTGACGTGACACTCATCAGGTGGAGCACACCTCATCCTGAGGAGTTGTGGAGACTGTGGCTAACTGGGGAGCCCAGGCCTCAGTGGAACAGGGCGACCCATGCTTTGCCCAGTTCACTATTACATGGGCACATAGTATATCAGGAATCCTAAACACAATAGTTTTTTCTGGAAATATTGAAATATGGATTTGTATGTGAAATTTTCTGTTTTTTAATGCTGTCAATTGAGAATATTTTTTAAAATATGTGCAGGCCAAACAAATCCAAAATAAGATATGCCCTTGGGCAGCTCATTTGCAACCTTTGGCCCACAGAATCTTACTGAGTCTGTCAGCTTTCTTGTTTTATTTATCCATGGAGCTTCCAGTAATGAAAATTGCAGTTTTGTAGAGGGATAGTAAGTTCTTTCAAAGCAGAATTTCCCTGAAAATCCAGAGCAGTGGTTCTCAGACCATAGTGTGGATCCAAGTCACCTGAAAAGCTTGTTAAGACACAGATGCTGAGGTCTGTCCTTCCCACCTCCACCACCACTGTCAGTCCTTGGCCTAGTGGCTATGGAGTGCAGACTGAAAATTTTCATTTCTAGCAAGTTCCCAGGGGACTTCAAGAAACATCTTCTAGAGGGTAAAATAGAAGCTGGATCTTCAGAAAGTGGATAACATGGCAACAAGACAGGGTAGAGCCTGCAGTAGGGTGAGCTAGGGTGGTCACTCTCTTAGACATCACTGGGCTATTTCTCTGGGTTCACACCTCTTTGCAGAAAGAAGAGCCCTGTCTGCCTTCCCTTTTGGGATCTTGCTACTCACAGCTCCATAAAGAAGCACAAATGATGGGCTATGTGGTGAAGACATCTCCTGTAAGAAGATTTACTCATGAATGACACCCAGGGGCCAGGGAATGAACCTTCCTATTCCATCTTTGATGGTCGAACAACATGTGAACATACTTAATGCCACCTAAAAATGGGTAAAATGATAAATTTTGTGTTATGTATAATTTATGACAATAAAATATATATGTAAATATGTGTGCTTATATTTGTAAAAACACAAAACCCTCCCACACAGACATTGAGGGACTGACAGGGTCTGAATTGGGAATATATTGCTGGAAGGAACTCTCTAGCTTACCCAGCCTTTCTACAGATGAGTATGCTACAGCCTAAGGAGGCTCACCTTTGCAGTGAGGACTGGGACAGAGGAGTCTTGATTCACAGTTGAGTGTTCTTGTCACTTTACCATCTGAGGACCTAGCCTAGGGCCTGGTTTACAGAAACCCTATGTAGTGGGTTGAATGGTGGTCTCCAAAAATATATATTCTTGCCCTAATCCCTGGAATTTATGACTGTGATCTTATTTAGAAAAAAAGTCCTTGCAGATGTCAGGATGAGATCAACATGTATTTCCCAAGTGGGCCCTTAGTCCCGTGGCAGTGTCCTTATAAGAGATACAAAGAGGAGAGACCTGTGAATGAGAAGAGAAGAAGTCATGCAAAGACAGAGAGAGAGAATTGATCTACACAGTCAAAAGCTAAGGAATGCCTCAAGCCACCAGAATCTGGAAGAAGCAAGGAAGAACTCTCCACTAGAAACTCTGGAGAGAGAATAGCCTTATTTACCTTGATTTTGGACTTCTGGCCTCTAAAACTGTGAGACAATACATTTCTATTGTTGTAAACCACCCAGTTTGTGGCAATTTGTTATACCAGTCCAAGGAAACTAATGTACTCTCCATATATGTTGTCTGAAAAGTGAAGAGAAGAGAAATGGAGGGTGCTTTTGAAAGTAACAAATGTTACAGAAAAAGCTTAAATCTAGGCATCTCAAACTTAAGCCACCTTCCCCAACTATGGTGAGAGGGTCACTTCTGTATTATAAACCCTCATCCCTAGCCTCCTCCAAGACACTTGACTTCTTCTTGGCTCATGGAAGGTCAGTTGGGAACATATCTCCTACTCCCAAGCAGCCTCTGTGTACACACATGCACAGCCCAGACCCCTAATACGTCAAGGCTGGAATTCCCAGGCCACATTCCCTGAGTAGGCTCAAATCCTCTCTAATAAAAAGAGTGGCAAACCCCACAGAGTTCCTGCAAAATCACAGTGGGATCAAGGTCTTGTTCTGTTGTTGCACTCAACTCAAATGAAAGCCAAATGTCATCTGCAAGAGATACTCCAGTTCTCCTGCAAGAAACAGGGCTTCTCCACTGGTGGCTTTTTCCCAGATGCCTGGCCCTGCCTTTGTTGGTCTGAGTCCAACAGAAGCTTCTCTCCAAGGCTGAGAAACAGAAAGCAGGTTATTTTCTCTAGCTGCTCTTTGATGCTGCCAACAGCCAGGTCTTCCCATCATCCAATCTAGTCTCTGCCCTCCCAGGACAAATTAGGGTCTCTACAGCTCAGGTGAGATGGAACTGGTCTTCCACATGCTCATTCAGGCTTAGGCACCCACCTCTGAATTAGTAGGGGTCCCAGTCCCCATGTTAAATTAGGCACTCACAGTGACCAGAAAATCAAGAATTAACTTCTGTGGATGCCCCATTCTCCACTTTCTGATGAGGTCCTCAGCAGCTTCCTCCCCAAACCTCCCTGGATGAGATGAAACCCTAACAACTCCACTCCACACATTCCTTCTCTCCCAGACATGGTTTACCTCATGCACTAAGAATTTCCTATTAAAAGAGGAAAAAATGATCTTCAGTCAATCTCAGGAAGCATTGTCTCTGACAGAAAGAGGCAACAGTCTGCAAAGACAAGACTCACTGCACGTGACTTTTCAGAAGGACGGGAAAACTGGGGGCTCCAAATTCAAACCACACTCCCCCAAAAATGATTTTGAAAATGATTTTCTACCACCAGAGTTTCTGTCTTTGATTCTTTCTTTAAATAATAGCCAAATATCTTTTCAATTTCTTCTTTGGCCTGACAAACACCTAGCAATACTCACCACACTAGCCTGTGACATTCAGGCCACTGGTCAATTAGCAAAGAGGCAAATAGACCCTCTAAGTGTGATATTGAAGCTTCAGCTGATGGTGTGGGTTATGGCTCCCAGGTTGGAAAAGGTCAGGAATGAGCCCACAAACAGGGCAGGCTCCTCTCCCCCTCTTCAGCAACGAGCCAGTCACTAGACTCAGCTTCATCATTGTTAGGGAGTCACATCAGGCCCTAAAGGCACTTCCTTTCTTTCCTAGAAAGTCCCATCATCTGCCTCTCATGCAATTGGACTCCCTAAATCCAGGTTCTTAGAGGTCTGGCTGCAGGTAATGCAGCCACTTGCATTAGTTCAAGCTTGGAACAAGTTTGAGATGATCCAATGCTGTTGGCAACTTTCTTAAAATCACAAATGGTTTGCTTCTCCTTTTAGCACATCTCATCCCCCACCTCCTCTCTTCTGTGGGTAAGACACTCTGAGGGATGCCATGTGGTGGTCCCACTTCAGCCAGTCCAGGATTTGACCCTGGCTTGCATTTGCAGGCTTGAGTCATGGAGCCAAATGGAGGCTCAACTACCGCTTGTCTAAACACCTAAATGTTATAAATCAAGCAAATGAGCTGTTTAATAAAATATGTTTCATGCTCCTACATTTACTATAGACTTTCATAAGACCTGGAAAGCTACGTTTGAATTCTGAATTCTAAGACTTCGCAGTGGTCCTCTCCAGAATGTTACAATTCAGGAAAATCTGACCCAGACCAAGGCCCAGCCCCTTTCTGCCTCCAACAAATCCCTCTGGTACTGCAAAGGCCTTTTGTGCACACACAACAGTCATCCAGCCCAAAATCTAAGTTATATTTCCACTTCCACAAAGAGCTGTCCCTTGGCCACTCCTGCATCTGTATGCTCTAGTTAGGTCAACTTTGGGGGATGCACCCAGGGAGGAGACCTACACAGGTCCTAGGAGAAGACTCTCTGCCATTTGGGCAGGAAATCCAGGGTCCCAGGTACATGGAACTGTGTCAGGGAGAGTCTCCCAGGTTCTGAGCAGGCATGTCCTGTAGTCCAGACTCTTCACCCTGTGGAGAGGAGCTCAGCCAGAGAAATGCCAGAGTAGAGCCCTCTAGAGTACAGAGTCCAAGGCTAGGGCAGTACTGGTGTGACCTTGGGACATTTTCTCTACCCCCTATGCCTCAGTTGCATCATCTGTAAAAATGAGATGATATTAAGGCTTAATATATGGAGGCAATGTGAATGTTAACTGTGATAAACAAGTAAGACACCCAGCACGGTGTCTAAAACATAGTAATTAAGTACTGCTGTATAATAAGTGACTCCAAAGTGTAGGGACCCCAAATAACACCATTATATTATCTCTCATGATTTTGTGATTTAGAAGTTCAGGCAGGAATAGACTGGGTGATTCATCTGCACCTCGTGGCTAATACTCAGTGTCCAGTTGATGGATAGGTGGTGTGAAAGAGCCTCACTCACATGTCAGATGCTTTGGTGGGGACACCTAGATCTCAGTTGGTGGGAGCTAATCTCAGTTGGAACTATGATTAGATTGCTCACATGTGGCCTTTTAGTATGATGAGCTCAAGATAATCAAGGTCCTTTTGGGCTCTAAAAGCAGATGTCTCAACACAAAAAGTAAAAGCTGCCAGATACTTAAGTCTGGGTTGAGAAACAGCACTTCCATCATTTTCTACTGGCTAAGTGGCCACAGAGCATTACCTGATTCAAAGAGAAGAGACATAGACTCCATAACTCAATGGGAAAAGTAGAAAAAAAAATTGTGGCCATCCTTATTCTATCACAGGTGGAATAATTATAACTATTATAATTTTTCAAACCAGGAAACCAGAAAATGATTGGGCCATTTTGGTCTATGACATCTTGAAGTATAAGAAGGTTATTTTGGAAACATTAATATTCAGTACTACTCTAATTCTCTCTTCCCTCTATTGACCCCACTACCTTACCCACCCAATGCCCCATTGAGTAGATCCTTGCATCACATGAGTCAATCCACTCAACTAAATTGAAGTTCCTAATGAGTGCAAGGGATGTCAGGAGGTGTTCCCAGAAGGATAAATGAACTTTCAGAAAATCTCTCCCTTCCCTCATGCAATTCACAGTCTACTGAAAGAAATGTTCTGGTAAGCCACCTTTCTGAGGAGGTGAGGGCACAGACTTGTTGTGTTTGCTGATTTTCCTGGCATAAATATTCCAACCGTGGTTGATTTCAAACTGCCAACATGATATTACTGAATCTGGAGTTGGGATGAGATACACAAAATCAGCTCTTATGAGCTGGTGTGCACTGGCTCTGGCACCCACTGACATTTTCCAGAAAATGAAAAGATGAGGTGTGGTCAATGTCGAGAACAAGCTGCAGAAGAGACCGTGTCTGTTGGGGGGTGGGGTTAGGGGGTGGTATCTTCTGAACGAGGTGACATTTAAGATGAGTTTTGAAGGATGGGTAGAGATGAGTGAAAGAAGACATTCTGGGTAGGAGAAACAGCTTGGAAAAAGGACCAGGAGTGGGAAAGTCCAAGGTATAGCAAAGAACAGTGACAGGAAGGATAGAGGGGGAAGAATAGTTAAGGATCTGAATGAAAAAGTTATGGCTAGAGTTCTGGCCAAGATGGAGGCATAGGTAGAGACCCTTCACTTCCTTGCACAACCAAAAGGAGGATAACAACCAATCTGAAATCAATAAACAACCAAAAGTGCCAGAAAATCTAACTGCATGGAACTCCGACAACAAAGGAATTAAAGAAAAAATCAACCAGAACAACCAGATGGGTAAGGCAGCGGACCTTGTGGGCAACTAAGAAAAACTGCAGAGACACTGCAGACCTTTGGAGGTGAGGCTGGCTGCTGAGCTCTGTGGGTTGCGCAGGAGGGGCTGACTTAAGGGGACTCAGAGGTGGCTGTGGGCTTCGGCAGTTGTGATGGTAGGAGAAGCTCCCAGTCTTGAACAAGAGAGTTTGAGAGTTCGTTGGAATGTGTGCTAGAGAGAAGCAGGTGAGCAGCATTGTTCCCTCTCTGCCCCCTCTCTCACAGGCAGCACCACTGTGCAACAGGGAGGGTTGTCCTGCCTGGGTGCATACCCAAGGCCCCACCCCCTTACAATCTATCAACTGTACCAAGACAAAGAAATGTGGCCCAAATGGAAGAACAGGGTAAAGCCTCAGAAAGAGAGCTGAACTAGAAGGAGATCGCCAACCTATCCGATGGAGAATTTAAAGCCATGGTAATCAAAATGCCCACAGATCTGACTGAGCTTGGTTGAAAGTGAAAAAACAAATGAAAGATACCCAAAGTGAAATAAAGCAGAATGTTCAGGGAACCAAAAGTGACAGGAAGGAAACCAGGACTCAAGGCAATGATTTGGAACAAAAGAAAAAACATTCATCCACAACAAAATGAAGAAACAAGAATTCAAAAATATGAAGAGACTCATACAAACCTCTGGGACAACCCGAAACATTCCAATATCTTAATTATAGGGGTGCCAGAAGGAGAAGAGGAAGAGCAAGAAATTGAAAACTTATTTGGACAAATAATGAAGAAAAACTTTCCCAATCTGATGAGGGAAATAGACTTCCAGGAAGTCCAGGAAGCTCAGAGAGTCCCAAAGAACTTAGACCCAAAGAGGAAAACACCAAGACACATCATCATTAAGTTACCCAAGATTCAATATAAAGAGAGAATCCTAAAAGAAGCAAGAGGAAAGGAGAGAGTTACCCACAAAGTAGTTCCCATCAGACTACCAGCTGATTTCTCAAAAGAGACCTTGCAGGCAAGAAGGGGCTGGAAAGAAGTACTGAAGTCATGAAAGGCAAGGACCTACATCCAAGATTACTCTATCCAACAAAGCTTTCATTTAGAATGGAAGGGCAGATAAAGTGTTTCCCAGATAAGGCCAAGTTAAAGGAGTTCATCATCACCAAGACTTTATTATATGAAATGTTAAAGGGACTTATCTAAGAAAAAGAAGATAAAAAATGTGAACAGTAAAATGACAACAAACTCACAACTATCAACAAATGAACCTAAAAGAAAAGAAAACCAGAACAGGAACAGAATCAGAGAAATGAACATCACATGGAGGGATTTCAGTGGGGAGGGAGAAGGGGGGAAAAGGTATAGGGAAGCAGAAGCATGGTTAGTAGACATAAGGTAGACGGGAAGAGATAAAAAATGGTATGGGAAACAGAAGACTTAAAGAACTTATATGTATAACCCATGGATGTGAACTAAGGGGGGAAATGCTGGAGGCTTGTGGGGGTGGGGCAGAGGGGGGATAGAGGGGGAAAATTTGGGAAAACCGTAATAACATAATCAATTAAGAATATTTAAAAAAGAAAAAGTTATGGCTAACCTCAGAGATGGAGGGACTTGAAAGCAGAGCTGAGAAGTTAATTCATCAGGCAATGAGGAGCCATGGAAAGATTTTGAGCAGGGACTGATGTGATCTAAAAAGAGTAAGTGGGAAGCAGGGTGAAGGATGTACTGGAAGCAGAGTGAGACAGGAGATGGGATGGCAGGAAGAGAAGAGGGTGCAGCCCTAGCTGCACAGATAGGCTCTGACATGAGGGACAGCAAATGACCATGTTATACTCTGCTCTAAGGCTACAAGCCAGGGACTGAGGTGATTAGTTTCCTCTGAGGAGGTATTGTCTCAGAGAAATTTGAAATGTTAATGGTCAATTCTTGAAAGTGGTTCCATATTCTGACAAAGAATGAGGAGCTATCTAGCGGCAGCTTGCAGGGGAAAATTTAGGGACAAGGGACTTCTACAAGGCCTTCTCCTTTGCTCCAGTAAGTAGCTTTCCTGTACAGGGTCCAGCATCCTTTGTGGACTCTCTGAAGTCTCAGGTAATTTGGGGGCACTGTATTCCACAGTGACAATGAGAAGCCAGGACAGGGAAAGCAAAGAACATATTTTGAACTTGAGATGCCTGGACTGAGAGGTTAGTGGTTCATCCTTCAGCCCTGTAGTGCTCAATCAACCTTGGTGTCATTCTAAATGAGAGTGGGACATGAAGAGTCACCAAAGATGGTTGTTACATAGATGCCATGCTCTGCAGCCAGTCAAGTGCTTTCAGAAGGAATACCCCAATTAATTATTAGACCCATCCTGTCTAAGTTGGTATCTATGGTCCCATTTTATAGATGGAGAAGCTGAGGCCCAAAAGGTGAGAGACTTCAAGAGACAGTATGTGGTAGAGCAGCTGTTGGTTCCTGCCCAATGATTTGCCTTAGAACGTCCAGCATGTTGGGGGACACAAAACTTGCACTTATGAAACAATAGGAAGGAAATAAAGTGTGGTCTTCTCCAACTCAACAACCCTAATGACCTGGGTCTGAAGAAGTCCTTAGGGTACCCTATCAGAACAATCTGTTTCACCTGTGTTTCTTGCACAAAAGCAGCCCTTATAGTTGGCCCAAATGAATTATATTTCCATTTATATGTGATCAGAATATAACTGGAATATCTCAGTGCCAGTTCAAACAGAGTTAGATTCAAATCAGATATGGTCCTCTCCAAAATCTTAGTTGTTGGGGTTTTTTTGAACCTCTTAAAGATGCAAATATAGGAGGAGAGGAAAGAGTAGAGCATGGTGTATCTGTTCCAAGTCCACTGGCCACTACAAACTGTCTTAAAAATCCTTCTACACCAGTCTTACACCACAGGGCAGGTGCCCACACAACCCTTCTTCTCTCACCCTCAAACTCTTCAGCCCCTGCTAGCTTTTTGTCTCACTCACCTCCATCTTCCTCCCTCTCTCTCTCTCTCTCTCTCTCTCTCTCCTCTACACACCATCACCAAGAGATTTTTCTTCTGAAAGTACCTCTAACCATTCCCTTTCAAAAATCAGTTTAGCCTTTCTAGCCTCTAGCATCTTCTGGTTGACTTTCTATCTTTACTCCAATTGGCACAGCAAAGGGCTGGGTTAGGAAGGTGTGTGAAGTCCCAGGGAAAAACCTGTGAATAAAAACATGTTTGTCATTGCCACTTATCTTACCAGGTACAATGAAAAAGATTCTGAGCTGCACTAGGGGTACCCAGATATCATCTCAGCTCTGTCATTAAGTGTGTGACCTTGAGTAGGTTATTTAATTCTTGGGCCTTGATGTAAGAATAAAAACTGGGTTCAGTAGCTCCTCCTGGTGGGATGAGAGATGCTGTGAACTTTGCACCTACTAGGTCTGAAGATGAAAAGTAATTGCCAGGATCATATTCTTGAAAAAAAGGCACAACTTAAACTCTATCACGAGAAAATGGACAGACCTAAGCTTAAGAACATTTCCCAAAACAGGTGATCTGTGTTCCTCAAAAATGCCAACATCATAAAGGACTGTTAAAAAATAAATAACAGGTCATTTCTCAGTCTTTTGGCTAAGATCAAGTGTGAAAAAGAAATAACAGATCCAAAATGAAGTCACTTGTTCTAAGCTCCATGTCATAAACCAAGACTTAATTGAAGTTTCAACCTCTCCCAGAATGTGACCAGTCAATCTGGAATTTTCTTATCAGCACTAATGAGGTAACCTGCCTAACAGATAGGTCCCAGTTCTTCACCAAGAGGAAGGTGGCTTTGTCTGAACCAATACTTTTTTTTTTTGCTAAGAACTTTCTTGTTTCACCCCCTTCCTGATTTCCATTTGTACAGCTCCTCAGAGCTCCTTTCGATTTGCTAGATAGTATACTACCTGATTCATGAATCATTGCATACAGTCAATTTGATCTTTAAATTCATTCCATTGAATTTTTGTTATTTAATAGGACAATGATAAGAGACTACAGAGGTAAGCCATGTAAGAGGCAAGGTTTATATATATACACACACACACACATATACATAAACTTTATACATATATAAATATATATAGACTTTATAGATACATATATAATATATATAGACTTTATATATGTATATATATGCACACACACACATATACACATATAGATAGATGATTGATAGATAGATATATAGATGTAAATATTTTTTAAACTCTTACAGAACTGCTTCTATCTCAGTCCTTACAAGGCCCCAGAAACAGTTCAACCCATGTATCCTTCCAGCAGGCTGGCCCACTCCCACTTACAAAATAGTAATGACCCTGCTTCAGCCACCTATTTCTGTGTCACAAAAAAACCTTAAATCTTGGTGACTCAAAGCAACAAAAATGTATTATTATTTCTCACAATTCTGTGGGTTGACCAGATGGTTTTTCTGTTTTATGTGGTATAATCTGGAACCCTGGAATGACTGAAAGGTACAAAATGGTGTCACTTGTGTGGCTTAGCTGGATTGGCTACCAGTTGGGAGCTCAAGGGAGTTCTCTGTGTGGCTTCTCCACTTGGCTACTTGGGCTTCCTCAAAAAATGGCAGTTAGACTCACAGAATCAGCAATTCAAGAAGCCAAGTCACAGGCTGCAGATCTCTACAGCCTCAGTACTTAGATAGCATCACTTTTGCTGCATTCTATTCCTCAAAATAAGTCAGAAGCCAACCCAATTTCAAGAGCAGGGAATCAGATCCCATCTCTAAAGGGAAGGAAGTGGTAAAGAACTATGATTATCCCAATAGGCAGGGACAAAAAAAGCCTCATGGCAAAGGCTGAAGACCACTTTGCCCAAACGGTCTCATGCCAACCACATTTGACTGTCTGTGGGTGACTTCAAATGTGCATTTGTGATTCTGCACTCATTCCAGCCCTCTCAGGGTTATCTGTTTAGCCCCTCTTATATATAGCCCTCTTTGTGCAGTGCAACCCATGGTTCCAGACTGATGTAGTCACTGGGCTCTTGATTTTTATTGGTATCTCTTGGTCTTCAGATTTCAAACTCCCAGGTGACATAAACAAAGTCTTTCAAAATTCATCATACATTAGTAAACATCACTTTGCTTCCTACACCCCTCCATGGAGGATTGTAATTAGTAAATGTAATCAATGGACCTCTGGCCAATGTGGAGGCATAGGTAGATACACTTTGCCTTCTTGCACAACCAAAAGAAGTACAACAACAAATTTAAAAACAAAAAACAACCAGAACTGCCAGAAAATCAAACTGTGTGGAGGTCTGACAACCAAGGAGTTAAAGAAGAAATATTCATCCAGACTGATAGGAGGGGTGAAGAGGGGCAGCTGGGGAGGAGAGGATGTGTGGCAAGGCAGCAGCTGGCAGTCCCACATTTGTGTGCAGATAAACCAGGAGGAACAACTGGGGAGCAAGACAGATTGCACAATCCAGGGTTCTAGTGCAGGAAAATAAAGCCTCAAGGCCTCTGACGGAAAAAAACATGTGGGAGTTGCAGCAGTGGGAGAAACTCCCAGACTCACAGGAGAGTTCATGGGAGGGACCCACAGGGTCCCAGAATGTACTCAAGCCCACCCACCCAGGAATCAGCACCAGAAGAGTCCAATTTGCCTGTGGGTAGTGGAGGAAGTGACTGAAAGCTGGCTGAGAGCTGAGCAAGAGGCATTGTTCCCTCTTGGACCCCTCCCCCATATATGGTGTCATGACACAGCAATGTGGGATGCC